>JAACJT020000064.1:14567371-14596037 GCA_009936485.2 Gymnarchus niloticus | reverse complement strand
AGTGACCTGACTCTTAGACCCAGCTCAAATGGTGTCCTGTGAGGATGATCGCTGCAGAACAGTGACCTGACTCTTAGACCCAGCTCAAATGGTGTCCTGTGAGGATGATCGCTGCAGAACAGTGACCTGACTCTTAGCCTTACCTGTGTTCATTTGGAGAATTGGCCTACATGTTCATTGGACAGTTTAGTGATTTTTGCCATCTGTCCATCCCTTTGCTTTTACTTTGAAGATGTCCTTGGCTTATTCCAGCTGTCATTTAAATGTTCCTCCCATACATGCATATAAAATAAGAAAGGAAAATGCGCACTCACTCAGACATTGGAGAAATGGCAGCCTTCTCCGCTGGGTAAGCGATGTGCAAACACTAGAAAGTAATGTGTTTTTCTGATCTGCACAGCAGTGTTGCTTTTAAAATGTATATCTTTTTTCAGATGACAAATTGCTTTGCATCAGTATCTTCGGTTTGCTTGCTTAACCACAGTGGTGATGTTTGATAGTTGTTTTCATTTCAAGACTACTCACTAGCTGTTGGTTAAGCTATCTGTATTTTGGTTTTAGTATGTAAATGAATGGAACTTGGAGACTTAGTCATTAGGTGAGATCAACCTGTGTTCTCTGCTAGCTAGGGAGAAACATCGTGAGAGAGTCTTCGACTTATTATTTCTTATGAAACAGGAAGAGGGACTCTGTGAGCCACATGACCTTTGGCGGGTGAGGTTATCATGCACTGGTAGGCACAGAATGGTTTAATGGTGCAATGGTCACATTTGGAATAATCAGCCAGAGTCAGTCTATGACTGGTGGTGAGGAAGTACACCCACAGGTTTTGGAAGCATTTCGTGTAACATCAGAAGTGTGTTTCTGTGCCCCTTGAAAACAGCAGAAACACGGAACTTATTCCGGATGTTATCCATATTGATAGCTGTTGATTGAGTGACTATAACTTTGGCAAATGTTGCCTGTCTTTGGCTGATGGAAGACTGACTGGTAGCGCAACTCTGACGCAGGCCAGCAACAGTTTCTGCCGTGAGAAGCGTAGAGGCGAGTTGTGATTTTGAATGACAAAGCCTTTTTTTTTTTTTTTTTTTAATTTGACGGGGGCTTGATGGATTGAGTGGCTGAATACTCTTTGTCACCAGTGAATCGCAGCATTATAGAGAATAATTCAGACATTAGAAAGAAGTATATTTAGATACAATGAGGCATTTTGTTCTAACGCTTCGTTAAGCATTTGTTACGTTACTGTAGCAGAAAGAGACGTCAGTAATGAATTAACTTGTCGAAAAACGTTAATTGTAGGATTATAGAGCTTTCTGAATGTTCCACCAACCTTGTGCACTAATTCTCCATGTGACTTTCATCTATTACTCTTAGGTCTTCAAACTATATCCTGATTTTCTTCCTCAGAGAAATATTATGAAACGTTTGAAAGTACAACATTGTATGAAGGAAGCGTGTGTAAACCATTCAAGTTTAAACGTTTGTTTTACATGCGTCGTGGGCAGCTGAGTTGATCTGCCATTTCCCCATGGCACGGTTAGGGTGGGCTCTTCATGCCGAGGGGAGCATGTGTTTTCACGTTCTGTTTCATAGCAGTCAGCACCTGACAGCCAGGTAGGTGATTCAAGTTGCCTGCTGTCTCTCATTCTACGGTGTAGCCTTGCTTCTGAGTCAGGCCAAGCACCGTCCTCCTGAAGTTTCATCCCACGGGGGGCCGTAACACTGGCTTATCTGCATGCTTGGGCCCCAGTGTGGGGGAGATGTGAAGAAAAGGACAGGTTTGTTCTTGATGCCCTTACCTTTTCACTTCCAGCAGATGTGTGCCTTTTAATACTATGAATAGTCCTGCCATGTGCTGAGGCCAACTCACAGTGTGTAAACATTCTCGGGTCCTGCATTCCCACAAGAGCCCTCACGTTGTTGTTGTTGTTGTTGTTGTTGTTGTTTATTCTGGTTGTTTGTTTATACATCTCTCTTCAAACTGCTTTTTCACAGTTCATTATATTAATCATCATCATCATTGTCTCCTATCTGGCACTTCTCTGTGAGGTGATCTGCAGGCTCCTCCCAGGGTGTTACAGCTGGCCCTCCTGGCCCTGCAGGACAGAGGTGTTACTGGAGCTGTCCCTGCCATGGCCGACTTTCCCCACGCCAAGGTTTCTGCTCTCTGCTTCATCACACTCGGCCCACTCACTTTGGTAATTGAAGCTGGCACTAGCAGCATGCTCCGTGCTGCCACCAGCTGATGTATCACTTTTGCAACAAAGACTGCATTAGGTTATTATGGCTAGCTTATTATTGTCTGTCCAGCTACCTATCCATCCTCCTAACCGTTTACCCCGGTCAGGGTCATGGGGGGCTTGGACCCTGTCCCAGGCAGCATCAGGCAAAAGGCTGGGTACATAATGTTGTGATCATTTGTTATTTTTACTGACACAGCAACCAGAAACCTTAGCTATTGACATAACGTTACCCTTTGAGGTACAGAGTGCTGAACCTTTCCTCAACGCATAATACTATGGTATTAGACTCGTCAGTGAAGGTCTACCCATATGCTTGTGTGTGCCTGTATGAGACCAACCTAGCAGTCAGTAACTTAGTGTTGAGGGCCTTGGACTAGCCTCATTCTAACCATGAAGTGCCCAGAAATAACCGGGCTCCTCCACTAAGAACATGCTCTTTCTCTAATGGGTTCCAATGGAAAGCGACATCATATAAGTGTCATATGAACAACATGATGTACATATTTAGAGCACAGAATATGCTTAAGAAGAAAACCAGTTCAGAGTTTTGTGGACATGTTAGATCTTGGGAGATGGCATTTTAAGATGGACTGAATTAGCAGGCAAAGCTGTGCTTAGTAAATCTCATTGATTAACCTCTAATGTTGATGCCAGCTGTCCTAGCATTCCTCCCTCAGACTTGTGCTTCTTCTCCTATCCCATTATCACACAGTTGCTTAGCAGACACTTTTATGTAAAAGATTTGGAGAGCTTGCTTTTTCACAGCTGGATATTTTATTGGAGCAATTCAAACTAATTACCTCCCTCTGGGTTACAACAGCAGGTCCCCCCTTCTGAGATTTAACCTCCCAGCGATGCTCCTCTAAAGCTGTTGCTGTCTAGCGGCTGTTACACTGTGGTCCTCAAGCATGTAGTTGAGAGAGAGTGAGAGAGTTTCACACCGGCTTCCACATCTTATAGGGCTGGGTCTCCAGAGAAGACTTAGTGATTTGCCAGCACCTGAGCAGTAAATACAGTATCATGCTGCTTTTCTGTTGTCTGATATACTTATTATGTGTACTTACCTGTAAGCCACATTGGGGAAGAGAGGCACCCTACAAAGAGATCGATGTAAGTGTAACTGAGATTTAATGAGTGAGAAGTTGAGAACGGGGAGGTGTCTGAATGGCCACATGCTAGTGGAAAAATGAGACCAGCCATGGGAGCAGAGGATACTTTCAGAAATAAGTGATGAAGTGAGGACCTCGAAAGGATGTCCATGAAACTAATGATGGCAAGAGGACGGTGGGAGACCTGGGGAAAAAGTGCGGAGGTCCTTTTGTCCTGTTAAGTACCTTACTGAGTATGAATCAGGGCATATTCAAGTCATCACGAGTACTCAGAAGTAATCGTAAGGGTGGCAGGCATAATTACCCTGGCAGTAAATAATTTAAGAAAAAGTACTGCCTTTCTGCAATGAGTAACTTCCATTGATATGAGTAGCCATACTTTAGTTCAGCTGGCAAACTCTGCTGTTTGTTTAACAATATTATTTATTTTGCTTTGTATATGCAGGCTGACTACAGAGGAACAGATTTTTTTAAAGTTGGCTTTGTTTATACATCTGCAGTACTAACCCGGGGTTGGGTACTGCTCATTATTCATTGGCTCGTTTGTCATTTTAGGCCTTGAACCTACATGTTCTGGCCAAGCATAGCTCATCACCCACAGCAGCACCTAGTTGACTTATCTTAGGTTTTGCAATGTGGTTTCAGTAACATAGCATTTGGGTAAATTTGTAGAGCCGTCCAATGTCACCAGCTTCACCCAGGCAGTAAGGAAGCCATAAGTGTGTGTACATTGCGCACACACAAAGAATATATTGGCTGCTCAAACAGAAGGGCAGGAAGCAATGGCTTCTGAAAAATTTACATCACTGTAATTAATATTGATTGCATTGTGAGGCATTAATCTAGCTCTGAAAAAGAAATAATGACACTTGGTTGGCAATGGAATAAATTACCAAACAGTAAATATTGCGACTGGGAACCAAAATAAATTGGAAGATTGCTTAAAGTATAATTCTGTTCTCTGTTATACAAAGGCATCCATGTTTGTGGAATATAAGATGGGTAGAATAAATTGAACACAATCTGAGCAAAAACAGTAGTTTTCTGGAGGCGAGAGGGCTGGTTACATAAACATCAACACCTTGTCAGAACAAGTATTCGTGGCATGTGAGGGCCACGCCCCTCCAACCTTCCTGAAGGATTCGGCACTGGGACTTTAAGAACTTTTTTGTCATGACCTGTATGATTTTTACATTAGTTTTACATATTTTTCAGAGCTAAGTAAAACCAGCACAGCTGTCTTAACCACTGAACCATTTGAAAATCGGCTAGTTGTTTTAGTGGAGTCATTTCTTTGAATGATTCCCATGATGCTCTCCCTGGGTGCTATGAGATGCATGTGGACTATGCTCTGTCCTGCATATTGTATCATGCTGGAATTCCCCTTGGTTTTCAACAGCAGAACTGGTCTTGTTGGCTTCCTGGGGGATCTGGTGGTTTTGATTAGTTTTAGCATTTTTACAAGACCAGGAGTTATGCTATGCCGAATAGTTCACTGGTTTCCTAATGCTGACCAGTTGCACGAATATATGAAAAGTGCATCTGTTTGTGTATTCAGGAAGCAGTATATGAGCACTGCAGTGTCTGGGGCAGTATAGACACACTAGTGCTACAGATAATGAGTTATTGGACTGATTAAGGCAGGGGAGTGGGCTGGAATGAAAACCAGCATACCTGGGGCCATCCAGGAATCAACTTTGACAACTTTGATAATGGATGTGATGAATGCACAAAGCAGCAGCAAAACGGTGCAGCGGCCAGTCGACGAGGCTCCAGGTTCTAGTCCAGCCTTTGGCATTTTTGCATAGGTCTCCTTCCAAAATGTTTGCTCCTTGGGGAGGTGTGCTCATGGTGAGTCTTTGTGAGTCTGCTTGAGTGACTGGCATTAAAACGGGACTTTGCCTTACAGGGACATGTACCAGATAACTACTTACTGAAGATGACTTCTTGGCAGTCGGATTTAATGCCTGGAGTATTTGTCTCTTGTGGCTGCATAGTAAGGCTTGAGGCTGCGTAGTTGTGGTTATGTAATTCACTCTCCCACTGAGACCTTTGCCAGCTGAAAAGTAGTATAGAGGGTCGAAGACTATCACATGGTAAGTGATCGTTCACCCTGCCGCCTGAAACTTGTGGGTCGCATCCATGGAGACAGAGGGAGGCTCGTAGCTACCTACTCCACACCGTGACAACATCGTCATGCCCGACGTGACAGGCCCAGTTTTTTTTTAAGTGCAGGGAAATTTCTGTCGTTTACACTCAGTTTCAGAAATAAGAATATGTATGGGTAAAAATACAAATAGTCAAAGGAAGGTAGACTAGATTCGTACATCTCTAACTGCCTTGGCATGTCTCCTGCTTCTGCATGGCTCGTCCTATCGTGTTGGGAGCTCAAGATGAGCACAGATGTCATTAATCTGCGGACTATGGTATATGTGAGGAGGCAGTGGTATTGCTGACTGGTCTGGGTGCAGATGATAGCACTGCATGCAACACACGTATACATGCGTACAGATGCACACACAGTGTGATTGATCCTTCCCGCCCTCTGAAGGACAGTCGTGATTCAAAACCGGAAGCCTTGCAGCCTCCTTTCAGAAAGCACCCTGCGGTCCAACAGGCAGCCAGCACACAATGAAGTGGATGGAGTATGAATATGCATCTTGGCCAAGGCACCAAGGAAAGATGCACCACTGCACCACCGCTTCATGTAAATCTGGAAGAGAGGCAACATTTTACCCCCATGACATGGTCCAGGGTAAATTGTTGGAACATTTCACACCCATTTGAATGAACTCGACTGGACACTCTTTTGAAGCAGCTTGGGTTCAGTGCTTTGGAATCCTTACTGAGCGCTGGAGCTGCCACCTCAAGATAGTCTAGATCTCTCCACAGTCGAGGAATGAACAGAGACAGCCAGTAAAATCTCACACCGCATGGCCATGACCTACACAAACACAGGAGCAGAAGAGTCCCCCGCAGGCCAAGGGCTAGAGTAATTTTCGTCTGCTGAGCGATTACCTGCAGATCTCCCACTGCGTGCCACTGGTGACATTTCCCCTGATTTCCATATAAATGGATGGATTGGAAGGAGAGTGTGTGAAGGCTGTGATCAACATAGAAGCACTGCAGAGAAGGGGCTACAGTTATGCCATTTAGTATGGCCTTTGCAACCACAGTAGGAAAATTAACATTGTATGTTTGTCCAGTTCCTTGTTGCTTTTCACTTGACATTCAGACCCTTTGATGAGAAGAAGCCTGAGCTCCTACTTCTGCCACTGACTGCTCCTTCCTGGGTCTGGGGGGAGGTCTGAACCTCTACTTGAATTTCAGCAATTGACTGCATTGCAGTGGCTCTCAGCTGTGACTATGAAAAACTTCGATGTTGAGGTGCGTTGGGTGAGGTTTTCAGCCAACCTTGACTAGCAGAAACAGGACACTTTGGGCTTTGATTTAATTGGTCTCACAGGGGCGAAAAACCCAGTTTATACTCTCACACCTGCACTTTTACCCCTCTGGGTATCCACACCACCCAGTCTGGTGCCAGCCTGCTTGTGTCACCAGTCCCTTTATCCTATGTCACTGCAAAGGACCTGCGCACAATCTGTAGGTCCTATGTAAACCCAGGTATTACTAACCCCCCCCCCATGTATGTGAAATTAGCCTTCAGCATTCATTAGTGAGGCAGTATATGATTTTTATGCAGTGCTGTTAAAATGAGTGCCTTTCTTGAGACTGTCACAGATGGGGTTTGGGGACAAGAACCTGAATGTAGGTGGAGTAGCTGCAGGAGGCATCTGTCTTTGAGATACTCTTAATAATGTTGATGAGGGTTGAATTGAAGGCCTTTAGTGGCTGCTTCCTGTCTTAGACGGTAGTGTTTTATTTTGACCTTGGTAAAAACATTTAGCACACCAATCTTGTGTCCGAAAGTGCTCTGTGTAACTAAAGCATATTATTCTTTGTTGACAGCTTATGTATTCTCATGGCATTGAAACGGGACTGACCAAGACCATAGCTTGGATCATAGGCCTTTCTCTAGGCTTGGACAGTGGTTAACCAGGGTGCAGGATCAGGCATCGGGGTCTGGGCCTTAAAGAAAAACAGCTGCCTTTCTGTGATCCCTAATAAGACACAGATGTATTCACACAGGTAAAGTGAAGGAGTGGGCTTCCCAAGAAATTTGGAAAGATGGATGAATTTTTTCTGGAGCTTCACGGGTAAAATGCAGCGCTGCATATTCAATCGCACATCCCTCTGTAGTCAGTGCGCTGTGTGATGGCTGTGTGTCACGGGGTAACTCGCCTTACTTTCTGAGAACTAATAGAAGGCTGTCTCAATGAAAACTGGAGCTCTAACATGGGGCATTTTTGTTAACTGTCCCACCCAGGGAGTCCAGAGGACCGAGCTGATTGCCCATTGCCATGCCGCCATGCCTGTAACAGAAAGTGTGTCGCCATAAAGAGGAGGCATATTTAGGGGGTGCATGCCTTTGGAGCTCAGGATCAAACAAGAACTTTGACTTCTGGTCATTCCAAGGTCACTCTTTTTTCCAAGAAATTGACCAATGTGTTACAGCTGGCACTGTTTAATGAAAGGCTGATGCTCACACTGATCAAATACGTGTAGTAGGACTTCTATTTGAGAGAATAATTCTGCTCTATCTCCCCCTAGTGGTGAAGTCATTATGAATGTCTCTGAGTCATGGAGCTTTGCCTAAGGAGTGAAAAGGTGGTATGACGTGTAGAATTAAGTGGTCTTCAATGCCCAGAGTAGACAGCCCAGGACAGAGATGTCGGGAGATCCCTTGTGGGCGGCCTACGCTCCAGGAGGAGTAACAGGCGAAAGTGAACTGAAGTGAATTCCCAGAGTAACACAGAGTAATATGCAAATGTCAGCCTTGTTTGGCATGAGGTAATTTGCTGCGTCTCCTTTGTTCAGAGCTAAAGTTTTCAGTAAAACCTGCAGAACTGTATCTTCCTGGGCATGAAGAGTCTTAACAAAAAGACCTCAGTCTTTGCTTTCAGATGTTAATGTTATATTTTCAAATAACTACTTTTGACTAGCATTTTCAGTTTGTCCAAGCCATGACATAATTGTCATTTTCAGGGTTAATAGACTGCTGGTTGGTGTTCAAGCATGTCCTTACAGTGCCAGCTATTGTGATATTTGCTGATCTAGGATCAGATAAATAGGCATGACCGTATAGCAGAATGAGAAGTCCTTAGTCCCTCTCAAGCACATGCCTGTAAGGCTGACACACTTACAGCTGTCATTCTGGGACAAAGCAGGATTTTAGTATGTGTTTTGGATTTTTGTATTGTCATACATTGCAATAAGGGTAGGCTTCTGTTAGACTGTCTGCTTCTGGGCTGTTATTCAAGGTGTAGCGGTGTGAACCAGGCTGTTGTGAGGGGCTCTGCACAGGTGAAGGAAGGCTGAGCCGCTTGGCGGGGACTCTAACAGCGCTGCCCCTTGCTTCTGACCAAAGAGGCCTCAGACGCCAGTCTTTAGCACCTGATGCTGTGCTCCCTGGTCCTGGAGATCACAGCTGTAGTTCTTGTGAACCAGGAGCTCCTTGCAGTGTTTGCTCAGATGGGTGGTGGCTGTATGTTCACAGTCTTTTTGGAGACTAACTGGCATCCAGGGCTTTCCAAGATAGTATATCCATGATTGAGTTCAGTGGTGTTGTCTCCCCGAGTCAGACCGATAATGGGCACTGAACAACAAGCAGGGGCACAGGTGGCTTTCCCAATGAAATTAAGACTGTGCAATGCCACTCAGACACAGGAAACGTCACCTGTGGTCAACCATGTCGCCTCACTGAAATACGAGAGTGCATGGGTGGCGGTTACATGGCAGTTAGCAGTGACCAGAAAGGTTTGCATGTCATGACATCCCGTCCTGCCCTGAGAAAACTACTGCTGTGAATTGGGCTCCTTTCCTTTACCCGTCCTCATGTTGAGTGACTCCTTAAACACATTCACTCAGATTAATGAATTTAAGTGTGTTAAGGGTCTATCACTCTAATTGTCACCATTTGCTCCAACCTATGGAGGCTTAGTGATGAGGCGATTCCTCTTCATTTGCTGCTCATTACCGTTGGCCTAAGCTGATCTTGAGTGGGTACACACGGGAAGGGGTGTGTGTGTGTATTTGTATCTGTGGCAACCTTTCCCAGTTCTGCTCCGTGTAGTTTAAAAAGCAACCTTTTGTTGTCGTGATTTGCAGAGCGATTACAGCGCTTGTGTACTGCACTGCTGTGTGACACACTTCTGTTCCATGATATCCAGAACGTGGCGATGGACTGTGGCTGAGGAAAACACTCCTCTCAGATCAACAGTACTGGTAAAAGGTTTATAAAAGGTTGTCTTATCAAGGGATTCTTTGTACAGCGGCACAGCTAAAGGTGACACACGTGGCGTGGGCATCACCATTTCCTGAAGCTTTATTTTTAGGATCCAAAAACTGACAGCCCATCCTTGTCTTATGCCTGGTGATTCCCCACATTTCTATTATTGATTATGTTGTTGCTTGGGTAAATGTATTTGGTGTAGATTGCCAGCTGAAGAAACTGCTGCCCTTCATACCTCACAGCCTGAACGGAGAGACCGGGGTGGTGACTGGGATGCTTTCAGGAGGACGTGTAGCTCAATGCCAGCCCCTCACTGGGAGCCAGACTGCTTCCCTTCCTCTCTTCTTAATGTATTTTCATTTCCTCATTCACACACTGGCTGTTCCTACTAAGGAATCTCAGTTCAATTAAGGTAACATTGACCTCTGATCTCTTGGAAGGATAAATATTCGGACACCTGAGGGGCATACCACGATGCCAGTATACAGGTTTAGCCAGGTTTCTTAAGGCATACTTCTAAGTTTTGCGCACTCACAGTCGTAGCTCACAATGGCAGTGCCATTCACTGCTGATTATGGCAATCAGGGTTAATTAACCCAGCTCAACCAAATTAACACTGGGTATGTAACGCTCACTTCATAGTACAACCCACCCTAGTGCTGCTTCACAATTGAGTCTGTGATGTCATCATGATGTTGTTTTTCAAAGAAGCTACTTGTTTTATGCTCTGCTTGGTTATGTGGTTGAATTATTTTACTGAAACAGTTCAGGTGGAGTAGCTCACTTAAGGCTACAACAGCTGGTGGGGAAATTCACAAATCTTTTTGTCCCCCCCCCCCCAGCAGAAGCTACCTGGAGTCCCTCTTGTGTATTACGAATAACTCCCTCTCCCTGTGCCAATGATTAATGCTGATTATCGCCTTGTGGTGGCAGCCGAGAAACATGGGGAAAGACCTCTGCATTACCTTCACGTGTGTCCTGCTGGTTTGTCATTAATCATCTGGGTCTTTAGAAAGCCCATTTGTTAACAAGGTCAATTCACAAGACACACTTGTGAATATCCATTGCCATAACTTGACCCCAGCTTTATTGGAATTAGGATCATATCCAATATCTGTTTATTACTGTAAATTTAGTATTCTGATGGACTATTAAAAGGATAGAGTACAGCTTTCATCCCTTATTGGTAATGTTTGCAAACTCTAGGTATATTCAAGCCATGCTCCCTATTCCGCTATTCCCTATTGTTTAAGTCAAACAATTCTGTCTCAGACACCTGCCAGTACAGTAGTAGAGTGTGATCAAGACATGTTCATATCTTATGTCTTGGCAGGGCCTTCAGTTGCTGATTTCCACAAACACTTAATTTGTTTTGTAGTGACAAATAACACTATCCATCCATCTTCCAATTTCTTGTTCTGGGTTGATTGCAAGGGCCCAGCAATATAAGGAGAAATGATTGAACTGAATAGAATCAAACTTAGAGGAAGAGTCAGATTTATGCAACTTTTCTGCCCCCTTGTGGAAATATACAAGAAAGGCCATTCATCATAGAAATTGTATTAATTCATGTTTGATTCTTGTTCAAGTCCTCTGATGGACTGACATTACATTCTGAGCATTCTCTTACCTTGTGAAATATGGGATGGGCTCCACCCACTTCCCCATGACCCAGTAGGTGATAAGGGGTTGATGGATAGATGGATGGTTCTCATTGCATTTATCTCCAAAAACTTTTGATTTGTTCCTGGAAAACATGCTCTTGCTGACTTTAACTCCATTACATGACTCTTAAATTCACAGAGGATTGGGTGGTGTGTATCTCAACGGATGGTGGATCAGTGCCCATTTCCAAAAGGTTGTGCCTTTAATCCCATGGCCAGCAGAGTAGTTATATCACCATTAGGCACTTGAGCATGGCTGTTAACTGTATCTGCCCTAGCTGACCATGCACTCTGATCCTAAAACTTGCTCTCTCTCGTATTTACATGTGTGTCTGTGTCTCTCATAAAGAGCATGATGGGATGTATGAAAACTACCCAATTTGCGCATTAAGGTGACTAACATACAACTATGTAAGAATGAATCCGATAGTCAGGAATTCAGCAGCAGGGTGTGAAGTGTGGAGTAAATGACACAACTGCAGGAGGTGCTACAGTCATGAACTTGATTGCTGTTCTGCTGAAGCAATGGATATGAGACCTCACTTCAGTGAGTACACAAGTTGTGAAAACTGAATCTTGATGACAGGCTTTGAGAAAGGCTTTAATACAGGTTGACTTTTTTTTGGCAGTACATTTACACTTTGAGAGCAGAGAACATTTTCTTAATTTGGTTTGTTTCACCCACAGATTTCAGTCAGCCTGGCTGATAATGCTGGCATTGGTCTTAGTGCTAAGGATGCGAGTCTCTAAGC
This sequence comes from Gymnarchus niloticus, assembly GCA_009936485.2. Classification (NCBI taxonomy): domain Eukaryota; kingdom Metazoa; phylum Chordata; class Actinopteri; order Osteoglossiformes; family Gymnarchidae; genus Gymnarchus; species Gymnarchus niloticus. The sequence continues at coordinate 14,583,914 of JAACJT020000064.1, read as the reverse complement.
CACACACTTCTCAGTTGGCTGTGCAGTCCCGAGCTTCTCAAAGATTACCTTCCCAAACGATTTGTGGGATAGATTAATTTTATTTGCAAGTTGAGAATGGTGAATTGGAAAAAAAAAAAAACAGAAAACCTTCTGAAGTAATTGGCGTCAGTGCAGGAGATTTTTTTTTTTCGTTCTTAGCTAACAACGTGTCCCATAAATGACTTCACGATATGAACCGCAAATTCCACGACCATGTTAGATAAGTGATCATATGATTTAGTACTGCAGTTCTCGTTCGTTCGTTTGATCATTGCTGTAATTTATGCAAAATTCACAAACTACTTGTTTACGGCCATTTTGTTAAATTGGAAAGATTAAGAGAAATAATTTCTGGCTGCCTGACGACGGTATACTTTCAAGTGTTATGGCCACGGCTTCATAGAATTTCCTTTTATTAAACAGATTTGACACGATTTTCAAGTCTGCAACTTGGCCGCTAGATGGCAGAAATGTTTTACTGTTTAAAGTTAGCGCGTACTCCCGCTAGCATGGATCTGTTTTAGAATAACAGGTTAAAATGGTTTTCTGTGTTAGAAATGGTCTGCAAGTGTAATTCCCGACCTTAAGAATTAAGTTTACTTAAAAGTCTTGTGTTAGTGTGGAGACATTTTGTTTATCGTGGTTGTGTGTGTATATTGTGCCATACAGCATCAGGCCAGTGACAGAATCCCCTGTCAAAGTTCACAGCAGGTTTTTAGTTCACAAATGTACTTCAGATAAAGTGAAGTAAACAGCTTTAGATAAGTGAACAGTACATATTTAACACTCAAATCTATCCATGTGCTGGTATTATAATTTCTGAGGAAGCTAGCAGTCATTTGTGTTAGCCACCTGTCCACTGGGATTGTGTGTAGGTTTTTTTATCCTGTTGCTGTAAATGTTTACTGTACTCTACTATATGGTGATCACTCCAGGAGAGTTTAGCATCCATGAATTTTATTATGTGTCAGTCCAATAAAGTATACCATACCATCATGTAAAGAAAGCTTAAGCACAGTTTTGCTGTGACATTCTGCCCTAGTTTGGCATGTGATGTGGACTAAGAAGTAAGAGACAAACATCACTGAGTATCAAGTCATGTAAAACAAAAGGGACTTCTGAGGCACAGTAAGAAGATTTTTCCCGGGTCATCAATCGTCCATGACTGTTTATCCAGGACAGGGTCACAGGGAGGCTTAGCCCTATCCCATGAAGTGCAGGGGACAACCTGGAAGGGGGAGGGGTCCATCACAGGTCTCACATGGTGGGGGTAGCTGAAAGTCAGTGACTGACGTAAATGCTTGCTGTTGGACTGTGGGAGGAAACCCAAGCAATCAGGGAAAAGCTGCACCCCACACACACACACACACACACACAATGCAAAAAGCATATACCTATAGTGTGGACCACAGAGTCAGTGTGCTACTCTGGTTTAAAGCCGACAAAGTGAACAATTTGTGATACGAATGGGTCTTTCTCTGTGCTAACCTGCAAGACTGGAGCATGCTTTTAATGAGGGGGAGGGACAAAGCAGAGAGAAATTCTGAAATACAAAGTCCCTTACTGCTATAGATGTACCAGACAGGCTCTAACAATATCATGTTTCTAGGGCACAGTGGGTAATGGGCTGGACCCATAATCTACACGTTAAAGGTATGGGCCTGGCAATAATGTTTCCTTACTAAAGAATCAGGAACAAATCAGGAACATCTGTGTTGCTGTGATTACTGGTAGAGTTAAGTCTTCTGAAGGAGAAATGTAGCGATAGACTTTTTTATTTTTTTTTCCCTCAAACTTTACCTCCAGTGGAGTTGTGGCACAGCAAGTAAGCAGGTTAAGTGACTAACCTCAAGGTTGGTGGTTCAAACCCCACTGTTCCCCAGAACCAAATACCTGGATTGATGATAAGAATGCTGGTAAGAGTCCACCCAAATGAAAGACAACAGACTTTCACAATTAATAATAAAAAACTGTGCCCTGTAATGGGGCAACCATACTTCACCAAAGATAATTTAGATAGGGTTTTTTTTTTTGGTCCCACAACTCCCCTCTCTCACCATACCACACACTGGCATTGTCACACAATCTAATGTCTTCTTCATGTGACTGACACAGACAAGTCATTAACTTACCTCAGCAGGTCTTGAACCCAAGACCTCTCCCACCACACTCCAGGACCTTAACCACTCAGCCAAACAAGAACCCAACAAATACCTTAACAGAAAGGCTATATCAAGATGATGCTTCTGAGGGTAGTATGTGGAAGAAGTCAACCACAAGCTTCCTTGTGGTAGAGTGGTGCAATGGGTAAGGTATCAGCTTTTCAATGCTAAAATCCAAGGTTTGAATCTGGAAATAAACCGCTATAAAATACTTTTGTTTTTATTAAAGTCCTTACCCATAGAAAATATAAGTGAGAAAGGTTATTGTTTCTTAACAGTTAGTCATGAAATTCATCAATAATTGCTGTAAGCAGTTGTACAAAAAGTAAGGGTTCTCACTCTTTTCAATCTAAAAGCCCATCTATTTATCATCAAGGACAATTTTTCAAACCACTAAAGCTCACTCACGCTCGCCCGTGGGCCAGTGGTTAGAAAAGCTGCCTAAAGGCATACAGGAACGAGGTAAGTACTATCAAAGCTTTACTCGCACATCAGCGCCCATTCGACCGGAATCAATGCTCAAACAGGTGTGCAGGCAACGCCTCCCATTACCCAAGGCTTGGAATTTGATTCTTACCTTGACTGAGGTTTCAGCTAAATCATTACGACGTGGGGCGGCGGGGAATGATTTGATTTGGGTAACTTCAAGGTTGATGTTCGATCCCCCCCGCAAGGGGGCGCTGAAACATCGTTATTCTATTTTTGCATTACAACTGCTTAGTACAAAAAAAAAAAAAATCACTTCGTATCTTTTTCTTGGTTGTCATGCGCTCTATAGTGTGAAACATTAACAGATTTATGTATTTTAAATGCGTACGGTGTGCAACAAATCTGAGTTGTCAGATAATGTATTTTTAAAAACTGAATATATTGCAACATTTTCCGGTCTTTAAGATCCGTACGATCTACATCTTAATTTCTCTTAATCTGGGGGAAAAAAAAAAAAAAATCATTTATGCTGACTCTCAGCATGCTTTCAGAGAAGTTTAAAATATATGACCGCCAGCTAGCGCCCCGCAACAAGGAGCGCTTTTCATATCGCTGGGGAGGCGCATTAGTGTCAGCCAAACGGCCATAATTGTATCCACGTTTGTTCTAAGGGATTGCAGCAAGTTTTTCCGGCAAATAACACCGTTACAGACCAGCAGAGAGCAGGGCGTCGGCTACCGGGAAGTCATTTTCCATCGGCTTTTGTGCCCGGATCAAACCGAGTTGGTTGGTTTGCGTGGCGGCTCAGCTCTTCCTATGGTCCTCTGCCATTACGGTGCGTTACAGCTCTGCCGTATTCGGTTCTCTGTCACCGTGACGCCGACACTCACATTGAAGGACGCGTGGAAGTGACAAGCGAACGTCAGAATGGCGACGGTCCCACGTCTCCTGCTGTCGGCATGTAAAAGGCTATTTGAAGCACTACTCAGGGAATATCGGGTGTTACCGTTAGTCATTGTGATGTTTTTAAATAACACTGTGCTGAGAACCAGAACTTACACACACACACAGACATCTGTGGACTAAATCTGGAATTGGCTGTTGTAAGATGAAATTCACCCATAGCACAGCTAGTAATAAAACTGCACAGAAACAGCTTTAAAATCTCATTACGTTTATAGCAACTGACACATGAATCCAGGACCAAACAACAAGAACAGATACACATTGCACCTTCATTTCCAGTGGTTTTCCCACCATCAGTCATAGCCATAAGCAGTAGCTCTCTAGAAGGTTTTGTTTATAAAAAAAGTTTTACAGAGAGCAGATACATTGAAAATGTTTAGTCCTATATTTGGGGCCCTCGATCCATCCCCGTTGTCATGAATACCTGTCCTCCAGCATACTAATAAGATCAAGTCTCCCTCTCCTTGCTGGGCATAGAGCGCCTATTCACTGCTCTGAAAACATGTGCTCTGGGCAAACAGACAAAAAGACCTTTAAGTCCTTGAGCAATGGGCTGTGGTCAGTATTATTGGCAGCTTTTTGTTCCAATCAAAGGTGACAAAAAAGTGCAGTACAAGAAAGTGAAACACAGGCCTGTCCCATGAATGCAAACTGGTTTGGAAAGCCGGGTTTTTGGCAGCCTCTGTGAAAAAGCTGCACCCTTTTTGCCTGGAATAGCCAGATTGCAGCATTGAAGCCGAGAGCCCGGCGTCAGGGAGACTGGCTTCGGCTGAGCTGGCCACTGCTAACAGTTAGCGCTTCATCAGGAGGGAACCAATAATTCCTTAATGTCACCATTTGCCCTGTTCCCCCACCCCCCTCCAGTAGATCATCTTCACCGTGGGAAATCACAAAGCAAAAAAAGTGGTCCATAATCCCAGCGGAGCGAATCTGCGGCCTCACGTCTGCTCACGCACGCAGGACTCTGCTGTTCCACTTTCTATCCCTTGTCAGACCAATCCCGTAAAAGCCCCCACCTTGCCCAAGGTTCTTCACCCTGCACACCTGCGTGGTACACCCTCCCACCGTGAGACACGCTCGCACCCTCCTCTACGACTCTAGTTTCCCTCCACCTTTAACCAGCTGCACAACCTCAATGTGGAGACACGTAGAAGGTTCCGGAGCAGCGGCATGGGGTGGTGGCGGTGGGGGCTGGCCTCCCCGTCCCAACGAAGGGCCCAGTGTAGCCTTGGACAGGTGGGAGCCAGACTGACCCACCTGGGACCGAGGCAACTAACCATCACTGGTCCAGCAACTCCAAGCTCCTCCTGCCTTTGTCCTCTCACCCATTGATTTTTTCAGTCATTCATCCATTCTTTATGGGGGAGGGGGAATGGCATCCCCCGTTTAATGAGACAGAGAGAGTAAAGATAAAGCACTGGGTTTTTGAACCCCCATCCTCTGCTCATGTACACGTGCCAGTATGGAGAAATGAAACACAAAATGTCCGAGACCCACTGTCAAGCCTCCACCCTGCGATTTTGTTCCATTTACCGCCCCCCCGTGGGGCAGTTTCTGGATACCCCGATTCCCTCATGCACACCGCGGCCACTGTGCCGTATTTATCACGTCTCTCCAGGCCGCCGTGTGGGTGAGGCTGCCACATGCCACGACGACATCGTCTTCCTGGAAACTCCCCAGCGGAGCCCAGCTGGACTTTTACAACACGCCGTCTTGTTAGCATTCTAGGCGTCCCCCACCCAAATTAAATCAGCTCTTTTGCTTTAAAACATTAACCCCAAACCCAATTAAATGGTGGGCAAAAAAAATTTTCACATTCGGCTCAACGCCGAACACAGCGCTGCTGCAACGGAGATGGGGGCGGACGGCATTACATGAAAGTGTGAGGACACAAGCTAAAGGCTGCTCGGTGCCTGGGGGGATCCAGAAATTAAAAATACCAAAGAGCAGCGTGCAGCCTTTCCAAACAAACAAAACAAACCTACAAAGTCAAAATTCCTTTTGTATCCGTCTCCGAGGAGACGAAGGTAGTCCATTTGTTCATTTGTTCCTCACTTTTGGCAATGTTAAGACCCATCCCCTCTGTACCCTGCCCCTCCCACCCCATTCCCAAATCAGTCCCGATTGGTGAGAGCTCCTGTCAATTACCGCCTGAGCAGCAACGTGGCCGCTGAGAGCAGGAGGAGGGCGCTGCTGGAGTGGCACTGGCTACCCGTGTCCCTAGGTGCCTTCTTGTTCTCCGGGCTGTAGGAGTAGAGTCCGGGCCGGTCCGTCTTGGGGGACGGCATGCGGGCGCAGGGCTCCTCGGCACACATTCCACTACCCGAGCCGCTGATGTCATCACCTGGAAGAGATACGGGGAGCAGCTGTCCTTAAGCTACCCATCTTAATAGAGTGGGGGAAGAAAAAAAAAAGTCATCTATGCTGAGCTCCGGCCACTCACTCGCATCCTGGAAGTCCACGTCGTTGCCATTGAAGGCGTTCTTCAGCCGGTTGGTGGTGATCTTCAGCTGCATGATCTGCTGGCGAACAGTCATGTCTGGCTTGGTGATATCCATCTCCACTTCGGGGTTGTTGATCTGACTGGCCAACCCGTCTCCCATCAGTTCTGGGAGGTACCTATAATGCGTACGGAGACCCCACAGGGTAAACCGCTAATGTAACAAAGGGCCAGTGTGCAGGGTCTGTTCATCCTGAAGGCCTACCTGCCCCTGGTCATGCCGTTCCAGCATTTGTCCTCACTGGTGGAGCTCGCCGCAACCTTGTCTTCGCACAGCGTGTCCGGCAGCTGCACCCAGTACTGCTGCCTTTCCTTCAGCTTGCTGGCCACATCCGTCACCTGGCGAGGCAGCACTGGGCGCGTCAAGTTCCCAGCGTTCAAGATGTAGACACTGTGGCCAACAGCATTCTTCAAAAAGCACTCATCTCGAGCACCGTGTTGGGAAAGGCGCTATATAACATCGTTCAGTCCAAGAGTGACATACATGATTCAGGGCAAGAGCTGAAGGATGTGCTGGAGAAGGAGGAAGACCCATGCGGTGTCGCCATGCTAACAAGCTACAGGGAGGCACGGACCCCACCACCTTACTTCACTCTACACCTTGGCTGCAGGCTCCTGAGAGAACCAGCCAATACACATACCCAGGTAACATCGAGCTTTAGTGTAAAGGGTTAGGGTAGCCTTCAGGTAGAGTGTACAGTATAGCTGACACACAGTGTGTATTAGCCTTAGCATAGAGCTCCACACAGGAGGACTGACCAGCCTCTCCAGCCTGGTTGCCAGTGTGCTCGGAACCTTGATGTCAACCACATTCCCCTGCTTCTTGGTCTCCTCTGGCCTGGTGCTGTGAGTGCTGGTGACCCGAGGATTCCCACAGGTTTGGAACACCTGGAAGACAAGCGAAACAGCAGGAGGAGTAGTGGTTGACAGATGGTATGCATGTTGTAATGATCCGGATTCAGGACTGGCAGTAAAACTCACAAACCTTCATGTGAGTAAGCTTCATATGAATGGCTGTAAATCAAAACATTGTATGTTGGGGGGGGGGCAGCAAAACGAAAGCAATCTGAATCAAAAATTTCAGAATGAACTAAAAGGAAAGTAGGATATACAAGAAATTCCATCGCGTTATTTGTCACGTGTCCATGGTCAGTGGGCGGGTGAGGGAGCTCACCTTACTGGTGAAGACCTCCCTGTTCTCCTGCATGTTGAGGATGCCCTCTGAGATGTGCTGGGGGATGGAGAAGACCGCAACGTCAAGTCTGGAGTCTCCAGAGCTGAAGCGGTTAGCCATCTGCAGCAAGGCATCTTGGGGAAGGTGGGAAAGACAAGTGGAGTGGGTCAATATGCTGCTTGGTCGGAGGACCCCCTCGTGCCCACTGGACTACAAAGGAAGGCGTGGCAATGACCTGTGTTGAAAAGCACAGCCAAGGGCCGGTCTAAACTAGCTGCTCTGTCCTCACCTCCACCAGCAGCCTAGCTCCACCCATACTAGGGTCCACTCCAGCCTTTGAAGTGTTCCTGAATCTCCACCCCCTTCTTCCTCAAATGACCCAATCCCACCTCCCGAGGAGGAGCCCCCCATGCCATCCCATCCCGGCCCACCCGTCCAGGCCCTTCGTCTCACTCAGCAAGTTGTTCCACTCGGTGTGCAGGTCGGCTTGGTTAGCCAGGCAGCCTTTCATCACGTTCCGGCAGTAGTTGGCGCAGGGATTGATGGAGGCAATGCCGCGACACTGGGGGCAGTACAACATCTTCATGATGGCGCGGGTGCAGTCCAAGCTGAGCGGAACCTGGAGGGGGCAGCGGGAGACGGCCGGGCTCACTCAGTGGGCTCTCAACACATCGTCATAGTGGCGAACACCCATTGGATCACATATATAACCTCTGACCTGTTAATATGGTCGCTCAGTGCTGAGTGGTACACTGTGGCCCAAAGTGAACAAAATTATAGAACCCCCACACAGCTAAATAGAAAGCCAATTTGACAAATGGCTATGCAGCAGGGATCTACCATGAGTCACTGTCTCTCAGGTGGACGACCAAGCCTGTGTCCTGACCAGACCTACACCTGGCCGGTTCTCCACAAACTGTAGCCTGCTCTGTGAAGCGACCTGCTCCGCACACAAGCAAGTCATCTCATTTGTGGCTGTTTGGAGATATATTTCTGTCATAGAGCAGTGGGTGGCTGACATCACCTGTCATGTTTCACTCACTGCCAGCTGAGCTGTTCAGCAGACAGAATTGCCCAAACCTATTCCACCCTTTACCCACTTCCACAGCTGGGTACAGCTGGAACTGCAGCCTGCCTGAACTCTCAGGGTCTCTTAAACGCTACCCCACCCACTGCCCATTCATTTCAATAGGCTTGCATGTACCATCTGCAATGTCAGGATGATGTAACCACAGCAGTTCCACTGCAGAGGTCACACTGGGTCAGAAGGGTTAAGCAGACCATTTCTGCTGATCTATGTAATGGAGCTATAATCTGTTTACCGGGGATAAATTACTTTCAAATTTTACATGACAGAAGAAATCTTGTACACTTTTGATTTATAAAATGCAGTTCATTGCAGATTAAAACCACCACACGGTCTTCTTGTAGAAGAGAGACGCACTGCACTGTCCGGTGACACAGTAGATCACAGCGATGAGGCGTTTGTCTGTTCCCTGCAACAGCATGTCAATCGCTGCGGAAGACTGCATCCCTTGTCCGGGACATCCACTTGGTCCACCAAGGTGCCCCAGTACCATGTGAATTCAGATCACGCCAAACAAAGCGCATCAGCCTATAAAACCCAACTTTTAAGCAGCGACGAGTGCAGCGGTGACCATGAAATGCGTCTGCCCCATTTGGTAATTTAACAAAGCCAATTTTGTACCGCAAACTGATCAATCCTTCACTTATGGTGATGAAATAACTGACTGCTCCAGATAATGAATAGAAAAATTAATCACTTTGAAGTCCCAGAGATGTTTAGAATTAGCCAGCTCAGCTTTTTACAGCTGTGCTTAATATTCTTAACCCAAATTCAGTTGAATACGTCTGGCCAATGCATTAACGTCTCTATCATGAACTGCAAAGCAGCATGGATGTCCACCCATTCAAACCCCGGACACGCACGCACGCACGCACGCACGCACACAGAACAGTACCTTCAGTCCACCAGTTCTCGACTCTCCGGCTCGGCCCCCCAAGTCAAGGCCCCTGTGCCTCTCCCTTCATCCCATTTCTGGGTCACTGTTCCCAGAGGCCCGTCACCTTTACTGGGCTTCTGCATATCTCAGCTTTGTTTTTCCCCCACCACCCCTAATGTTGACATCTCAGAGCTGTGACATTAACGCGAGGACTCTGATGGTGCCACTGGGGCTTCTGGGAAGGCGCTAAACGAACGCCTCTTCCTATCCACGAACACGGTAATTAGCAGTGGAAATGCCTGCAGGAAACGCATCCCTCCAGGTGCTTAAGGTCAGGAATATGCTGTAGATGAGATATATTATTGCGTTAAACCGATAGGTGATTAGGGAATTTCGTTTTGTTGGTTAAAAAAAAACCAAAGAAGTTGTTTTGGTAAAATGTCATCACCGAAGCAGAGTATTTCTGACAGCGTGCAGCACTTAAGCAAAGAGGCTGTAAGCTCCTTTAATCCGCATCTTAAAACGGGTCTCGATATGTAGGCAGACGGTGGTGCAGAGATGCCAATCCCCCCCAAATGCTGGGGGGCCTGCTTCCGTCTTCCGGCCCCTCACTTTGGACACTGAGTAGAGGTGCTCATTAGCAAGCACACACAGTTGTCTCACAATCGGAAGGTTATAAACGAGGACTCCAGTGTCACCGTGGAGCCATCCATCACCAGGGCAACGGAATGGAGAGAGGGAAAGAAAGAAAGATCCCCCCCCCCGATCTGTTATACACACCCACAGCAGACGGCAGCATGGGTTGCAACAGCAGAAGCGACTTTGGGTCATAATGGGTCATGGGGGGCCGGGTATCTGGGACCCAGGGCCAGTTTGGGAATGTGGGACCCGGGTCCGGTGAGCTGGACTGGATAAAAGTGTGGAGTCAGCAGCTGTAATGAACATTTATCAGTGGGGTAAGTGGCACATCGTGGGGTCAGTTTAAAAAGGCAGCAGATGGCCTCATCCCTGAAGGGGTTTTAAATGTGTGAACACCAAATGATTGTTGGAGTTTTTTTTTTTTTAAAAAAAGCCATTCTCCCTGGTGCCAGCAACACATAGACAGGACAGGAAGCAGAAATCCCTCCAGAAGATGGTCTCATCTCACACAGACAGTAGGAAATTCGATTCGGTGGAGTAAAGTCACTCTCACGCCCTCCTCTCCGGGCGTCCCTCTCATGGTGGATCCAATGGCAAGTCTGACCGTAGATTGGACAGGGCCAACAGAGACAGCAGGTAAAGAACCGCGCTCCTCGAATTTAAGAAAACTCACAGTGTCCCTGCCACTCTCTCTGAACCATGATCGGAGTGAGTCCCTCTCCACGACGGCAGCCTGCTGCCACGGAGCCCGAGTCACAGCTCAGCGCCTCAAGCAAGAGGAGGCGAGGCCCCACCATCGCGCCTGATCTTCAGAAACTCGCCTGCCCGTCTCGGGGGGGCGCTGCCTCGGCACGTTAGCACGCAGCAACATCTGAGGCTGACTAACCGTCACCAAAACTCCGTTTACATTCTAGACTGAGAGAGCGGGAGATGAGGCGCGAGCCTCGGGCCCCGCCAGAGAGTTGCGTTCCACATCAGATACGCTCCTGCTACCGGAGTCGGGAGCCAGCGTGGAGACAGGCTCTCCCCGGACACTGCGTCGTTTCGCTATGAACGGAATGGTTGCCAGGAGACAGAACCAGCTGGATCACAAAGATGGAAAAAATTAGACTTCATGCTAGCAGTGGCAATTCCCACAGGACCCGGAGGCAGCCAGTTCCACAGAGATGGGGGCCTAGAAAACCGAGGTGCGGGCCTACCTGGGAGACCTTCCGGACCACCTCCCCTCCGACAGACAGGCCCTGGACGAAGGAGCGAACGGCCACGAACACCCGCTTGGTCTTGAGCTTGAGGTCATGAGGGGCGTCGCCAAACGGCCGCAGGATCTCCATCTGCTTGGCCACGCACTCCAGGTAGTCCTCGGCCGTGGGGTCCTGCATCCCGCGGACCCGGAAGAGGCGCTCCAGGAAGCGCAGCCAGAACTCGTTGAGGGCGTCCTCCAGGTTGATGCCGGAGGCGCGGTAGTAGCGCCGCAGTTCAGCGTAGAGCTCCTGGAAGACGCGAGCGTTCTCACTGTACAGAGGCCCATGCACCTCGCGGAAGGAGTCCCGCAGGGAGGTCTCCGACTTGTTCAGGAGCTCCACAAAGTAGCCTGCAGTGGGAGGGGACGGGAAAACAGAACAAAAACAAACAGTCAACAGAGTGGCATAAACCCACCAGTTTTGTTAAACAGGAAATGATGCCATATACAAGAGGAGTGAAGTCAGTCACTGAGTTTAGAAACAACACCAGAACAAACAGAGAGAAAGATGAACTCACACTCTCTCTGTCTCTCACACACACACACACACACGCGCAAAAGGGTGCAATGAGATCATATCTGCGGTGTTGGGCCCACTCTCCTGAAATCATCCATAGATGACGTGACAAGGTTATACCTCTACTCAGAGACCTATGGCCACCTGCCTCCTTTAGCACCCTCCACTCGCAGTCAGTCTGTCTGCCCCACCACCAATGTACAAGGACTGGGAGGCGTGGAGTCAACGTGCCTGCAGTCACACCACAAGCGTCCACACCTACAGGGTTCTGACCAAAACCCGGTACGATAACAATGCCTTTGCCCCCGTGCATCCTCAGGAATGTTAACCCAAGGGTGTGTCCCGGAGAGGAGTGATTTCCAGCGAAGATAAGGGCCAGGAGGCTGTCACAGATCAGATCGAGGACGGATACGTTACCACAACAACAGACGCTCAGACAGACACACATGCCACTGTGCACAACAGTGACTCACAGCCTTTTCAGGAGCCACAACACAGGAGGAGCATGCAGCGAAGACATGACTCACTAACCCATGCGAGGGAGCCATGCGACCGTTACTGCACTCCATACCCTGTGAGCCCCCATCCAAACCCCCCAATCCAGTCCCCGTTCCCAGAGAGAAAAAAATCTTTTGTTTTTCCAACGGCGATTCTCCGTTTTCCCGGCACCGCAGATCAAAGCAGCAGGAACGCCAAAGTACTCCTGCCGTCCCTCCTCAGTGAAGGACGGTCTGCGTATGTAGCACCCATTTCGGGGCAGAACACCCCCGTCCAAAGCTGACTGGAAAACGGTCCTCTATATTTACCAAGGCCTACGGGCTTCAGTACTGTCTCTGGACCAGCACACAATTCACTGCCAAAACTTCAGAGTGCGTCTTACCACGGTTCCCGGGTAGAAGCTTTTTACCAAGTCGCGGTACTTAAAATTAGCTCTTTATTCCACTCAGGATGGCATGCCAAACTGTTAGCTCTTTATAGTGACGCAGAGAGCCAAAGCATACATCTTTACACCGGTACTCAGAGCCAGCGCTGGGCTCATTAGAACGACACACTCCCCGACTTCTAAGATCCACCCTGGTCCGCGAAGCCAGAACTCAAGGCAACGTGCAGCGTGGGCCAACTCTTGGGTGTGTTGAAGAAGAGCACAGCGTCGGGGAGAAGGTGAGCAGACTGTCAGGGTCTGGCTGGTGACGCAGCAGAGGACCGATCACCTCACGCACGTCCTGTTCTCTTGGAGGGAAAGGCAAGCCGCTGTACCGTCAGCAGCCAGTACAACGGACACCATCGTGAGCATCCTACGACAGGCTGAGCGTCGACCTGGCAACAGTCAAGATGTCACAGAAACGTGACAGCCCTCTCTCAGCGACACCTCAAAATGGAAGGCAGTTCCAAGCAGCACTGTCAAAGTGGAAGTGTGACACATGGCAGGTGTTTGACCGGAGTGCAGGGGGAACCCGGTGGGTCGGTAGCCGCTCCCGGCTCGAGCTCACTCCCCAGGACCATGATGGCATCCTTTGACAAGTCGAGCACCTGGTTCTATCAGGAGTCGGCGATACCAAGACTCAGGTTCAGCAGAGGGTTACTTATCTTGATAACGACAGTCCGGCAAGGCTCTGGCACGCATCACTCCGAAGCCCTTTCCTTATGGTACTCTTCAAAAGATGCCAGACATCACTCTGCAAAATGGTGGCAGGAAAAGCTGCCCCCTACTGGTTGCATGACAGTAAAGCTCATAAAGACACTGACAACAGTGCTGGTTGACCGCATGGAGACACGATAGGAAGGACAACCCTGCCAAAAATGACGGATGACCTCGTAGCTACACCCGCCTTCCACCACGTCATCTCGCGTGTCACGCAACACCCACACAGCCACCAACGACGCAGCCCTGATTCACATGCACTGTTCCTATGGTGACTCGCATTCCTTGGGCTGAGCCGCAAGATGGAGCGGCCTTCAAATGAAGCCATTTGCCGTGCCAGAAAGGTGCCCATGTGACTATGTGCCGTGACTCGGGAAGCGTATTGTTCTTTGGGTTCTGTAGCCACAGATGGTTCGCATCGGCATCCACCAGCAGGTCCCGTACTCATACCTGACCTTGGCCAAGGGCACCCCCTCCTCCCACCTTTCTGGACTGGCAGGGCTCCCCCACCGTTACTAAGGTCACCTTGTCCCCAGTGAGCCCTCTGAGCGTACAGGGCAGTGCCAGGAAGCAGATAAAAACGCTTCACCAAATGCACTAACGCCACTGACACGAGTCGCCTTTGGATCATTTGGAATTTCCAAGGATGGATTACACTGGGAATGATTACACCTCAGACCCCCAAGTACAGGGTAACAGAACACACCCATGCGTGTGTGCACACAGCCGCGGCTGGCAGTCCACACGCCACCCGCCGTCTCCCTTGGCACTCCTGCAGCCGACTCACCGCTCTCACCCTCAGTACACTGACCCCCCGTAAGTGAAGCCCAGAAGCAGCTGTTCTTGGCAGGTGTCCAACAACTAACTGCATAGAAACAGGCACCTAGGAGCCAGGGGGTCCTATTAAACACCTGTCTGAGCTGGCCTGAGCAGGACCTGACAAATTTGGGAGCTTTAAAGGCCGAGATGAAGGCACCGAGGGTCCAGAAGCATGTAATAGTGTGGGGAGGTGTTCAGGGACCCGATGGTAACTGGATGCATTGCTGGGGTGACCAGGGCCCGTTTAGGTCCAAACACAAATATTCAAATGCAGCACAGTCATTTGGGGGAGGGGGATAACCTGGAGGTGAATTTAACAATTGGGGGGCAAATTCAGGCTCCAATGGAATTGGGGTAACAGGGCAGACAATGGCAAGTGCTGCCTCAGCCACCCTGCCCCCTGCTGGGCTTTTGTCACACCACACACACACACACACACACACACACACACACACACACACACACACACACAGAGTGGTGCATATCAAGAGTCTGCCCAGCATAATCCTGCCCTCTAATTCGTGGTCTCTGCTATGCCAGTGATGAGTGCCGGGGCCTAAAAAAAGCCTGGCGGAAACGCCTTCGCTCACTCAGAGCATCTGAAGCCCACGCTCAGAGATACCCGGCGGAACACGGGCACACTTGTAGTGTGGGAGCCAGTTACAGTGGGCTCAAGGGTCGATCAAAGGGACGGCGCGGTTTGGACCTCTGGGTGGGGGGGTCACTGCTGTGGGTTAATTATGGAAAACCAGAGAGGCGAGCTGCAGGGGTTATAGCATTGGGGACAGTGGGGGCTGTTGTGAAACACAGCGAGTGGGAAGGCAAGCCAGCTCAGCATCTTAGCTGATCAATCCCAGATGTCCTGGTGGCCAAGACGGCTCTCGTGGGATATATGACACACGATTCTCTTCTCACAGAACAAGCAAAAACTCTCGCAAACCACGTAAGGTGCTGGAGACTAATGCTCGGCAAAGACAACCCGTCGGCACGGTAACAGGCCCCGCCCCACTCTTCAAGCGCCGCACACGCCCAAAACATGCACGGCCAGATGGCAGGATCCCATTAGAAGACAGGCGTTTCCCAAGGACAGCTGTCCAGATATGACCGGGAAGATGGCGGATTGTAATCCTCCCTGGGCGTCTCAGCCTGACAGAGCAGGCTGCCCCGTGGAATTGTGGGAATGTTCAGTTATTAAAGCAGCTTCCTTCCAGGTCCGTAAACATGTGGCTCTGAATTTCATTTCCACTGACCCCATTTGTGATTCTCCCACCGCACCCCCTCCCACTTGCCCACCCCCTTCCCTAACACACAGCAATGTGTAATGATTTTCTGGCTTCTCCCACAGGTGGGGTCACAGTATGTCAAAAGCCAATTTCCACATTCTATACCAGACCTGTTAGATTTGCAATCATATTTTCCCCCCCATCTCATTAGCCTTGAAAAAAATGTCCCACCTCGCCCCCACCTCAAAGACAGACGGTGGTCCTGAACAGCCTCTAAATCACTGAGGAGGGGCCACTGGACCACAGGGACAGACACCCAGCCACCGAGGAGGGTCCCCTGTGTACCATATTTATTTTTGTTCATGCTGCAGAAACAATTCTCTGCGTCCCACTTGTGAAGAGGAGGAGGAAGAAATGATCTAACCTTTGACCTGAATAAGGGGGCGTGGTGCCACGACTATCTCTTAATGACCTGAGCCTATAAGTAAACTCCAGCATGTGGTTCTCTGCAATCATTAGTGCATCTCCTCCATGATAATCCAGGTTCAGCCACAGCTCCTTTACCCCACCCTGGATGAGCTTTGTTTTTTTTTTTTTTTTTTTTTTTTTTTTTTTTATCTTTTTGCTCACATTAAAACCTCAAAGTGCTTGGCGGGGGGGGTCCTGACCATACACACCCCCGATCATGCATGTCGGGCCCTCCACCTGGCGGAAACACCTTCACCCACGGTTACTGAAGTGAGATGGCAATGCAGCATTTCAAGCCGATTAGATGGGGGGGGGACAGCTGGATTACATCAGTGTCAGACAAGGCAGGCTACAGCAACACGCTGGACATTGGCGCGCCCCGACAGACCCCTCTTCCTTCAGCCTGTCATGGACACGGGGTTCATGTGCTCTGGTTTCTGTGCCAGGGCCTGGCCGCCCTAACTGCCCGTGCCCCCTGGCATGCCAAGGCGGCAGCTGGCTCATTCTCTTCAGATTCCTCGGCTCCGAACCACACCCATGGAAAAGCATGTAACCGCACACTCTGCCGGGCAGCTGCAAATTACGGCGTGGGATTGCTGTCTACATAGCTGTGACATCCCAAATGGTGTTTTTCTTGGGACCGAACATGACCAGGCAGCTTCTCTGCTCTGGGGGGGGGGGGGGGGGGGGGAGGGGGGGCCCCCCCAGAAAGGAGGCTTCCAAAAACGGGGGTGACTGAAACGCCCCACATACTCCCCACCCCAAGCGCCGGGCCCGAA
>JAACJT020000064.1:14540116-14557655 GCA_009936485.2 Gymnarchus niloticus | reverse complement strand
CGCGGCCGCACGCGCGCGGGGGAGGCGGGTGGCGCGGGGGTACATAAAAGAGGTGAGCGGGGGGGGGGGCGGCAGGTCGTCTGTACCAAGGACAGATTTAGCCTTGCGACCACCGAGGCAACAGCAGAAGCAGGCTCCAGAGTGGACGCAGAACATGGAACACAGAACATGGGCACTAGGGTGGGGGTGGAGGACACGGAACATGGGCACTGAACTGAGGGTGGAGAACACAGAACAGCACTGGGACATGGCCAGAGACCACAGGCACTGGGGCAGGGCTCAGGGAATATGGAACATGAGCAGGGAGGTCATCGATGCCAGACAACGCAGCACGAGGGCAGGAGGTTCAACCTAGAGCCATCTGCACGGAAAACCTTCAAGTGTCCTGCTACTGAAAACTCAACACTTACAGCCGGCTTCACGTGTTCGAATTGCAGTCAAAACGGGTTGGGACCGTAACCAAACCCAGCTGTGTACGGACCCCGAGCCAAGGCGGGTTAGGAGCCTGAAACTGCTCACTGTGCTAATACCACCTTTCAGTTTGGTGCTTGCTGCCCCCCCCATTCCACCATTACAGTAAAGCGATGTCGTTCTCTCGTTAAGAACACAGACAGCTTCCTCTCATTATCCCTCGTTAAATGTCAGCTTTTAAAAAGCAACATGACTACACTTCACAGCTATTTAAACTCCACCCCCTCCATACGTGGAATGACATTGTCTGTATGCTGGAGTAGAGCACAGCCATTCCCACCAACATCACCTACAGTATGTGAACCGTTACATGGGGGGGGGGGGGATCATGCCCATCAGCTAGCCAATAGGAACTCTGCATCACGAGGTCAAAGGTAAGGATGCTGGGAAATCGTGGGAAGCATTTGTGTCACTGACCAGAACAGTGTCATGTCTGCGACTCTGTGTAAAAGTATGTCTGTAACGGTGTGTCACAGGAGGAGGTTCGACAAACTGCGACTCAGGCCTTGGCTGCGTCATGTCCCATGATGCCTCTGTGGACACTTCCCCCCCGCCAGCCCAACAGACAGCTGCTGAACCCCAGCGACCTGGCCCCAAGGATAACATGCATGCCATGTAACTTTAACTCCTGCACGCACGCACGCACGCACACACACACACGCGCACACACACACACACACACACACACACACACACACACACACACACACACACACACACACACACGGACACACGCCTGTGTGCACCACCCCCACTAGCGTGACACTCCAGAACGCCCAGATGGTCCCAGCAGGGGCAGCGAGGCAGAAGGAAGGATTATCTGATGAAGGGCATCCGATAAAGCCATCTTCTCCCCTTGGTGTCATCACCGCGTTTTGCTGAAGTGGCCATAGAACAGGAACACATTTCCCCATGCATTGACGCAGGCGGCTTGAACACGACAGCCGGTGGCCAGCCGCTTTGATACCAGCCACTCAGCCTGCTCTGTTACCCAGTTTGGCATCACAGTTTGCAGACTGCCAAACATTCTGCAAGTTAAACATCTACTTTACGACAGGATGTATTGTAAGAAGAAAACAAAATTATTCTTGTTTTCCTTTTGCAGCCTTTATAAGCCCCAGAGCCTTAAAAGTGTTGCGCCGGGAACTTTCTCAGTTCCAGTCACGCGGAGAGACGGGGCTGACCAAAGAGCACCACAAACTGCTGGCATGTCTGCCCGTGTAGGATTTCACGGGAGCAAAATAGCCACGCAGAAACCGACAGACACAGTCACACACACACAGACTCAGAGAGGGCTGATACATCTGGAACGACTCCCTTACCGCCGTGCCCAACGATCCCAATGACCACAGAGTTAACCCTTAATGTACTGGACGCTGCGGGAAAGAGCAGAGCACCTGTGTCCGTCCCTCTCAGACTGCAGGAGCCCTCAAAGCGTCACACGAGGCCTCAGGTATCGCTTGGTACTGTGTCAGTAAAATATGACAAGGACCAGGACAGACAGGATTTGCTTTCGGGGTTGCCAATGGCCAAGACAGCTCTGTGTGTACCTTCACGTGTATGAAGAGTCATACGCAGCACACGTTATCCTCCCCTTCTCTGTCTTTCCACCTGTGACAAGCAGCCACCACGAGGAAACAGCATCCCAGGTCGAGTAGTGAGCCCCACCGCACCCCCCCCAATCAGGGGCTATTTTTCGACACAGGGATCAGTGTCACGGAATCCCTGGCCCACACGACTGTGAGCTGGGATAACATTTATCCTCCCCGTCATGCCAGTCCAAGCTGGGGGGGGCTCCTGGGGGAAGCAGCTGGTCAACCGGTTAAAGAGTGGGACCACAAGGGACAAATCCCAAGTGAATCATGCTGTTGTACCCTTCAAAAGAGGTGCTTAGCCTGAATGACCATAGTAAGATGACCAGCACAAAGCTGTTAAGTCAGACTGCAGGGACGTCTACCCAAAGCCAGCTGACCAGCACGTCATCCAAAGATACTACAGCACATGGTACTGGAGTCATTTCTGACCAAATGTGGAACTTTCACTTGGGCACCGCAAGGAAACTGCCTTACATCGACCACGACAGGAAACAAGAGTTACAGCTCATACCAAAGAGCTCGGCTGAGAACATTTCCGATTAATGCAAACCAGATTTTCATTACCTTGCCCTCTGCCACCAAACCACCTTCAGTGACACCATTCTGGCCAGTCAAAGTAAATCAGGCAACGCTAAACCGATTTCTAACTGGCTGGCTGCTTTCCAGCAGAGGCCTGAAATAATTGACCCCTGGTTTAGACAGTGGATGAGGGCTGGAGCAAACCTTAATACCAGTTCGTTCTCAATGATGACAGGGCACCGAACAGCAAACCCAGGGATGTCCAAACACTGGCTGGCTACCCTTGGCCAATCACAGACCTACATAATGATTGGCATGTCAACTAGCAAATCACAGACAGCAGTATAAACCTCCAAATTACTGGACTGCTATGTGACTCCTATGTGAATAAACTTGTTTTTAAGTCTGTCTCCACTGAGCGGGGAGCACATGCCCCCCTAGCGTACCCCCTGGGCCTACCCCAGTGCTTGGGAGCCATTGTGTGGTGGGCGGGGCGTGTACTGGATTAGTGGTTACTAAGTGGGGCTGCCAGGCCCATTCTGCCAGGATACCAGCAGAACAACCCTCCAGAAGAGGGTGTGCTCCTGAAGCTCCATCCCACCCATCCTTACCCTGGCAGCCCCCCAATCCCTGGGCCAGAGGGTTGGCGTGACGTTCAGGAGGTCCACTGTGGACCCCAGCAATTCATTCAAAGACTGGACGAATAAGACGTTTCTGAGGAAAGGAAATTAAAGTCAAATCGCTGACTCTGAAGCACCTCAGTTGAAACTTTATCAGCAATGCACTGGTGCTACATTATATCGAAGTGATGAGCTTGATCGGGGTGGCCCTCCAACACTGTAAAATCCCCCTGATCTGTGGCCCACCCAGATGACGACCACCTTTACGTCACTGTGCTCAAAATTCAGTGACCTTCTGCCCACTATCTACAAATCACCCATCCACCAGGAAATGGCCTAGGGGCTTAACTGTGGTGTTTTATTGGCCTTCAGACTGTGTTTTAACTGGACGTGCCAGGCTGGATGGCAGTACGTCACCCGCAGAAAATCACACCCAGTCGTCACCGAGATGCTGCCAGCACCTCATTGAGGTCATCACGCGTCGAGAGGCAGGGATGCAGGGGCGGGGGTGTGCCTGCTGACGCGAGACGGAAATGGTTCGTTGGAGATTTCACTGCTGTTCAGCTAGGGTTTCTTGGGAGAGATCTGAAAATATAAAAATACTGACTCCCAAATCTCACTTCAAAATGCACTAGCGACTGAAAGGAGAGCTGCTTTTAAACACTGAGCTTCCGAGGCCTACTGGGAAAGTCAGCCATACAGCCCAGTACTGACATGAAATTCAAACAACTGACTGATTTGTGAATGTCTGTTTTGTAAATGTCATCAGTTCCTGAATTTTAAGGAGCTCCTGGTTCTTCAACATTGGTCCTGCTGTGTTTGCAAATGAGAAGAAATTCTGACTGGTTTTGGTAGTCGCGTATCCCCCTGGAGTCAGCGCAGTCCAGAAATATAGACAGTGCAGTCAGAGGGCAAGTCAGAGGGTTGATATCAACCAATGACAGCAGAAGATCACCTAAGCTAAGAAGGTGCAAACTGGGAGTGACAGGAGCCCTTAGCAAATGAAGACACAGGAGGGAGGTAACAGCAGAACTGCCTGTTACTGACCAGTCTAACCGAAGACTCAAGGTCTGTCCATCTCCCTTAATCAGCATCAGGAGTTCCCAAGGCCTGGCTCCCTATGGGGTGTGGCCGGAAAAAACGTCCATATGGACGATCGGGAGATGTTTTCCCCAAACGCCGTATGTTTCTCCTCCTCCTCAATTTCTGCTGGCCATGTGGATGAGCCTGTGGGGGGTGACCTCGACGAGAGGCCGTGATGGGATCCCCCAACACAGGAGTTTTCTGCTCCGCCAGAACCCTCTAAATGGGTCCCAGGAGCACAAAGTCAGGCATCGACAAGCACAGGCAGGATCCCTCTGTCAGCTCCTAGTTAACGGTCTGGTTAACTAACATATGGCTAACCCAGGCAGAGCAGGAGCTATAAATCAAATATTCTGTGTGGCCATGTGTTTGCAGGAAAGTTACAAAGTCCGACCTTCGTCTGGATCGACACCTGCGGTCGTGGCCCTCACCTGAGCAGATCGAAACCTGACCAGGCCAGTAATCATCCAGGTTTATCACTGAGCAGCTGTTAAAGCTTCAGCCTTCACCAGAACACCGATTTGCAAACGGTGGTGAAAGCAGAAAACAAACCAATGAAAGTCACCTCTTCCTCAGCTGCTGGACCAAGGCGGCTGTTCTTCACATCATCTCTTCAGTACAGCTGTCAGCAGCCAAGCAATCATAAGCAGTCAAGGATGGTGAGCTATAACTGTGGGGTTACTGCACCAATACCTCATTGCATCCTGCAAGTGCACACCCAAAGGGGTCCCGTAATTGAACACTCACAGGGCCTCATGAGAGCACACATGCGGGGGCCCGTGACAGCACACATGCGGGGGCCCGTGACAGCACACTCATAGAGCCTCGTGGCTGCACACCCGTGGGGGCCCGTAACTACAACCTCAGAGGGCCCTTAACCACACACACCAATGGGGGCCCACGATGAAGGAACAGCAACCAATCAATCTGTACATCTTTGGTGATAAAAACGCTGTGAACAGTGTAGTTCAAGCAGAGAACCTGTCCTCCTTAAACACAGAACATGTGCTGGCTTCCCAAAGTGCCTACAGGTGTTTGGGACATTACATGCCTTAAACACGGCCTAACACAGCTCAGTGCCAGACCCAAAGCCAATAATCTTGGGGGAAACCAGAAACAAATAAATAAATAAAAGTCTTGGGGAGCTCTACTCCACAAGAACAGGCCTGCAGTTTCCAGAGACATCAGCCATGGAATCCAGACAGAGAAATGCAACAAAACACATACACATTCCCGACTGGAGGGGGGAACATGAAAGGAGGGGAGGCCAGCCTGGGATCTCTCCATTCAAACACCTCGTTAGCAAGGCCAATTGTCATGGTAAAGGATCTCCAAGGATACTGTGTGAATTTATATGTCTCTCAGTCCAGCTCATTCATTCGGCTGGGATTGCAATGTTACTTATTCCGAGAGAGAGAGAGAGAGAGAGAGACAGACAGACAGACAGACAGACACTGGGAGCAAGTATGAAAAAGGAGTTTGCACTCAAACTTTCATTTCTTTGTCTTGCTAAAGAGCACATTTGGCAGAAGAGTGTGTAGCAACCTGAAAACGGGCATCATCAAAGTGGAGAGACCGAGGAGATTAACACCCAACTGAAGCAGTTAGGAAGGCCTGTGTGAATGCCTCCGAAACAAGCTGGGAAAGTGTCCGGACTAGGGAGACTTGGGATGAGGGATTCCTGGGGGATGGCTCACATCATGGAATAAAAAGCTGAGAGAAGTCACCGGGGGATGTGTGACATGTCCAGAGCAAACAGGCTGTCAGATGGAGAGAGGCGGAGCACATTAACTACAGCCAGTAACAGTGCCTGAACCAATAGCCAATAACCATCCTTGAGAAAACAGCCAATAAGAGGCTTTGAAACAAGCCAGCCAAAATGACCACAGAAGGGATTCTAGCATGCAAACAGCCTCTCTGACATGATATCAGTCTGACACAGGGGCGGAATCTTGACTGGACAGGTTGCTCTATCTGGAGGACACCCTCCATGCTGCTGTCATCTTGAAGTATCTTCCAAAATATGAACCTTCTCTCGCCAAGCGCACTTTGATGGAGGGCCGGCATTCAAGAATTCATATTACATTTTTACCACGGTCCCAAACAAACACCAAGGAGTCGGGCCCCTCGCCTTCTTATTTGGCCGAATGGCTGTTTCCCCGGTAACAAGGAGACCAATACGACGACCTTGCCAGCACAGGTCAGAGCATGGTGAAGCAGCCCGGGGCCCCCAAGTGCCTGTGTCACTCAGTCCACCAATCGAGTGCCGCCTAACTCAAAAGGGGGCTGGCCCAGCTCAACACCAAGCTTTAAGGAAGGCTCTGTTTTCACACCAACAAAAGGATAAAGTAACATTTTTAAAGCTGATTTCACTGCTGAGCTAGAAGATGCAAATAAAGGAAATGACTGTCCCTTTATCTGAAAGGCTGACCAATGATGCATCTCCTCCAGCCATGGTCCAATGGGAACATGGGGATGCCTGTGGCCCCACCCCCTTCAAAACACCTCCTCTGTATTAATGCCAAAGCAGCAGACTAGATGCCCTGTGACCGATTCTGATCCTCTTAACAGGGAGCTGGGTTACTGGGAGGGGTGCTTTCTTAGCCAGAGCCAAAATGAGTCGAGGGGTGTCATAAGTCGTTTTTTGTAATCTCTTAATGAGGATAATGGACAGAAAGAGGATTTTTGTCTCCACAATTCCCAGGATACACTGGCTCAGGGCTTACTATTACATGCTCCTTCCTTGTCCCTAGTATTCTGGAAAAATTTCTGTGAATACCCCATACTGTCCTTATTCATCTGTGGTCCTGCTTACAACTCTTTAGTGTTCTTATTTGTACCACTCAGCTGACTTGGGATCAGGTATTTTTGCAGAACGGCTCAAACTGATCCGGCATCAGTAGATAAGGGCATATGCGTCTGTGATTGGAAATACAAGGCTTATAAATCCATGATGGGTGGGGATCATTGTACACTATCCATCAGTAATTGGTTAATACCCACCTTCCACAGGTCACTCTGTTGGTTTCCATTGGGTTACCTAGGGTACCACTGCCAGCACATGGTCGCCCCACCCGCTCACCACCCCCGAGACTTACCCTGGAAGCTGGTGGCATGGCCCATGATCAGATACTTGAGCTCAAAGCTGTAGGAGCGGATGTTCTGCAGGGTCTCCCTGCGCACAGCCACCTGGTAGCTGTCCTCCATCTTACGGGTGCAGCAGGTGGGACCCTGGTGCTTACAGATCTGCAAATCAGCATCTGAGGGGAGGGAATGGGGTGTGAGATTCCTGCTCGGGATACTTTGACATGCAAGAGGGCAGAAACGGCAGGAGTGCAAATAAGAAGCAGCGGTCGCCTCTCAACGAGAGGCAGATGCACCGCCCCAACGCACTCTCTCCACGACTCCAATGTCTATCGTTTCTCAGGACATTTTTCAACATCTTCTAGCTACTTTAGGTCTTTTTCCTGGCTTTAATGAAGCACACTGGAAAGTACGAGTTCATACCAGTCTGGTATCCAACATCGCTGACAGGAAGAATAAAAGTCACTAAAAAAAATTAATCATCACTGCTTTGGCTTTTTTTAAAACTGATACCACAACCATGAGGTGGGAAATGTCAGAATGTCTGGGTTTCTGTGTGTCCTGCCAACAAGTAATGACAGGGTCTGTTTTAAAGATGGGGCTTTTGAGGAATGTGTCTGACCCCAGTTAGATCAGGCAGAATAACTTCCAGCTATCCTCTCTATTTCTGAGTCAACCCCCACTTTCTGCCTCAGGAGTTACAGCCTGCCATTTGGCAGACCCCTACCTCAGGGCCTCGTCCCAATCCCTGGTCAACCTCCACGCTACCATTAATGCCAAACTAACCACACAGGGTGTAGCCATCACCTTGTATGATGCACAAGAACCTCACCGGGGTCCACATCTCAAACCTACCTTAGCGGCAGGCTACAGGTGGTTCAAATGCCAATCATGAGACTTGATTAACAGCAAACAGTCTGCTGGTGCGGTACCTTACCAAGCAAGACACGTGAAATAAACCACAAAGACTCTTTGGATGCATTACATTATTTTCCTATGAAATAGCTGTTTCATACCAATTTATCGGCACAAGTCAAATTTTATCATGCGTTCACAGACTCAAGGAGCCCGCCTTTAACTCGAACATGCAACCCCACGGTCATGAGGCCCAGTTCCTGGCTCACCCACCACGCAACACAGCCGGACACATCAGTGAAAACCATACAGAAGCAACAGAAGCCGGCTGTTTCAGCAAAAGCAAGGAGGACCTCCCAGTGGACCATGGCCAGACTGTGGAAAACATGCCAAAGTGGACCCATCCAAGATGGTGGCCGAGGCTACAGCCTCCAGCTCTCGAGCATCTGTAGGAGCAGCTGAAACCAGCCACAGCATTACTCAGCGAGGATCCCAGCGTATCAGTCACTCCCATTAACACCACCAATGGCACCCGCCAGCCACAGGTTTATGAACCACTAGTAGGGTCAAATAAAAGTCATTAAAAATTCCATGGCCTGTCCAACTGGGCCAGAATGGTGACATTATTAAATGTTTAGCCACATGGATCTTCTATCATAGCAAATTTCATCAGAATTATAAATTATTTACCACAGAAGAGCACCCACATCCCTTAAGGGTCGCCAGTATGAAGGGAATTTTCCACCTGTACTGAGGTGGAACAAAAAAAAAAAAAAATCTTGAGAACTTGAATCATTGAGAAGCAACTCATCAAACCATACAGATTAGCCCAGCCTAAACCACAGATCCCACGGGTAATCGACTCATCAGAATTCAGTCTCCGGTTTTCCCGATGGTTACCACAACAATGTGGGTCCTTACCTCCAGGCATGGAGGAGGAAAAAAGAAAAACATCATAATATACGACCAACTGCTGCATCTGTCGTTTGATTAACAGCAAGTGAAACCCGCACCCCAAAAAAAAAAAAAAAACAATCTCCCCGCTCTTACACGTTAAACAAACCATGGGACAAAAACAAGTCGCCACAGCACCAAGGCTGACTGATTAATGGCCTGTTTGGGAGAGTCCAGGGAGCTCATCTGTCCCAGAGTGTTCACGCCACTCACACAGCCGCGTCTTAAAGCAAACAGTTGTTAGACCACCGTTGGGAAGTCGCAGGTCTCCCGTCTGTACATTTTTAAAAGTATGTGAACCGGCTTCAAGCGCGACATGCCCCTTGCCGCTCCATCACGGCCACAGCCCGCTGGGACCACGTGACATGCTAACATCCCCCCCCCCAGCTGTCACGCCTTTCGGAGGCCTCCTCACGCATCTAACTGCGGCATCAGTGCCGAACAGCCGCGAGCCTTCGTCAGAATCAAACCTTGATGAAGTGTCAGAACTCGGTCGATCTCTCAGTCAACTCTGTTGTCATCTCGATGTATCAAAACCATACGTGCGTTCTTCAAAGTCAAGTACGTAAATTAGCCAAAATATAGACTACAGGCAACTTGCGCTAAAGCCTGAAGTCTTTTGCGCTTATTTTCTCCTGAATGAGTACTAAGTGACCGGGCAGCCCAACGTCAAAGACCCCTGCATAGATTAAAATGGAGGGGCTGGAGTAGATAGGTCCAAGTTCCCAAATACTCATGTGCTCGAATAACTCAATTCCAGACATCAAGCCCTGTCTCCTCTGTAACCCGTCTGTGTCACACTGTCCCCTCTTTAACTCGTCTGTGTCACACTGTCCCCTCTTTAACCCGTCTGTGTCACACTGTCCCCTCTTTAACCCGTCTGTGTCACACTGTCCCCTCTTTAACTGGTCTCCATGGCACTGCCTACTCTTTACCCCATCTCTCTCCCTATCATTAAGCATGATAAGAATTACATCCAGCAGGCAAGGTAATACATGAAACCGACATTTAGTCAAACACAGCAGTACAGGTTGATACCCAGTTTTCAGCGTTTCTCAGAATGAATCAATCCAATCTGAGATGGAATTAACGACCTAGGATAAGACACTGACAAACCCTTGCGGCTGGCTATGCGAGCTATATCTGTGCATAACCTTTAATGTTCGAGAGAAAAAGGTAAGTTATTTCAACTGATATTGCCTCTCTTGCAGTTTACGTGTCACTCACGGATATACGTGTAAAATGCTGGCCGTATGACTGAAATAATTCAGGTAAGCATAACCCCTTGGTATCACGCCAGACTGCCGTATTAACACGAAACTCTAGTGGTTAAGTAGCTGGCATAGCTTCCCTGACCTCCTCCTTTTGATTTTGTGTAGCTATAACTGCACTAATCCGGTCACCAATAACACAGCCCTCAGTAAAGGTTTTCCAATCGCGCTAATTGAAGCAAATAGAAGGACTCGATGTAGCACATACCCGCAAGGCGCCGGCAGGGTCAGCAGCTGCTCTGACTTCCTACACAGACACGACGCACGAAGTGTGAACACTCACCTGTCCCGGGAGTTTCAGGTACCCACTTCAAGGAGCCTATCTGGCGCAGCTGAAAGGCCGTTTTCACTTCGTGACAGCTGTGCGCTCTCACGCCGGGGGCTTCCAGCAGAAACGCGACGACCACCAAAGCAGACCAAAAGTAAACGCGAAGGAATATTCTACGGAACATTGCACCATGTCAATCCCCCAGAGCGATAGCGGGGGGAAAAAAATGTATATGCAAGACGGGAATTCTTGAAGAAAACCTCAATATTTCTCGTCTTTCTCAGATGTGCACGCAGCAGCTTGTATCATTCTTGAGTTTGTTCGCACTCGGCGCGGCCCCGTTTTGACTGTATTAAAATCCCATTAAAAGCACGGAACCGGGAGGAGAAAGACGGGAGAGCCCACTCCCTGCTTAACAGGACTGGCACTGCTGCTCTGCCTGCATGCTTCTTATTCTGCTGTTGCACTGCCAGTCTTCAAGGGTTTGTGTAGTGTCGGATGGGATTATTGGCGTCTTCTATAATTAGTCTGACACTCGGCGTATGCCGTTTAAAGTTATATTCAGCTCAGCAAGTTAACCACCATTCTTTTACAGTATTAGAGACGGCGTGAACCGCCACGATTGCTTGCACTATTCAGGTTTCACTCAGTGGGATCAAAATGCAAAATGTTTATTTGTAAACGGACCATATCGTTTTCTTCGGTTTTAATATAATCCTACTAATTAAAAAAAAAAAAAAATCACTAAATATTTATATAGTGTTGTTCTGTATATACGATGCATCTATATAAACAATGTCAACAACACCTGGGTTTTTCTGCGGTACTCACATTTTATAAAGTAACACGGAGTAAGGCATTATCTATAATACTAGGCACAGATTTGTCAACTCCAGTTAAACAGGCTACTGATTAGGGTAACTGCTGAAATATTCTGCGCATTGTGTTGTTACAGTAACAAAGAATGTGGTTTGTCTAATTACTTAATGGAGAAACCAGTCAATACTCAGTAGCGACGTGACACGGATTACTGGGGGAAGGGGCTATGCTTGGGGTCTAATCATCCGCTACGCTTTTCGCTTCCATTGACACGCACAGGTAAGCGCAGGCTGCTTTAACTCCTATATCCAAAGTCACACACAATGTAACGCCCGAGGACTCTTTAGTATAAATCGAGTCTGCCCAAAGCTGTCTTCTTCTTTGGCGTTGGCACAAAAATGCACACAATGAAACACGTTATAAATATAAATATCTGCTTATTATGTGACATCAGTTGGAAAATATCCTCATTGTGATTAAAATGTGAGATAGAGGCTTCTTGCTGCTAAACTGGGTGTTATTCCACTTATTTTTATATTTTTACGTCGAAGGGTCTCACTGGATAGTGCATAAAGTACTGAAGACGCGCTGGCGTGAGTTACTGCTCAGCAGACTCGAGGCGCAGGCCGTGCTGGTGCAATAGCGCCACCAAGAGTTTGTCAGAGGATCTGCAACTCCACGTGGTTCCTCTTCCTCACTTGAAGCGTAGGTGCCACCTTCCCCTTTCTCTTAGACGATGCCCGCTGCCGTAACCGGGGGGGCCTGGGATAAGGCACTATTAAAGCCAGTCCCTGGAATGAATCACGTTATTGTTAGACACTAGTATGTCCACCTCCGAGCCTGTAATGCACCGGCTAAGCGATTATAGGATAGACTGGGAGAATAGTGTTTGTCTGCTCATATTTCCTGAGAGGAAATACAAAGTTGTGTTATTTATCTCATGGATGGAAAAAGGTCTAACTAGGCTGCTATTCAGAATTAGGTTACTTTGTGCTTCCATTTTGTCACTATATATTAGTTTATCAACTGGCGTTTATTAACAAACAGCTGGGAAATAAATAAGTCTTGGGTTTCATTTCAGACCTGGGAACAGTATGACCTGGTAAGCGAGCCTGGGTCAGTGTAGCTCATGATTAATCTTTGGACTAGCCAAGAGGTCTGGACTGAATGGAACCGCACTCACCCAGATAAGGCCGAGGTAAGCGTCGGAAAACACGAATGAAAGGACTTCCAGCGACGTTAAGCCGTGTACAGGATGCAGCTTTTAATTTTAAATGACAGATTCAGCATAAAAAAAAAAACAATTTAGGGTGAATTCAGGTAATCTGGGACAATTTCTGCAATGCTATTTTTTTGCGATTTAATGCGCTAGACCACCCGACTTCACCCCATGCTTATAGTGTTTATGGATGGACTGTGGCGCTGATGTTGCTTCATGACGTAATTAAATGGCCCGACAGTTCATTTTAATCCTAAACGCCGTTTGCCTCTGTCTAACATTAAGCTAAGACATAGACAGAGTTAATGCATTTTCTGTGATGACATTTGCCTTGGACTACAATACAGGGAATAGTTTTACACAGCAAGGTTATTGACCAGAATATAAATACAATTCATTTTTGTTACAGCAGATTGCCACGATGGCGTGTCCAGACCGCTACACGGGGGTCTTATCAGTGGCGTATGTCTCTTTCCCCGACCTGCCCTTGACATTCCGTGTGTATTTTGGCCAAAGGTGTTAGATGATCCAAGCATGGCTTTGCTCACGGTAACGCTGCGCCACGTTTACCTACAGCAGGCGGCGACGACTGAAGCAAAAGGTACGTTCACTTGTGCCATTTGCATTAAACCAGCATGGCCGTGCTGAACGCCTCCCTGGGCTACCTGTTGACGGTCGTGGCGATCGGAGTGTCCAGTGGAGCGCTTCTCAGACTGCGACCGATACTACAATTCTCGGTGGACCTGCCAGCGTCTTTCATGCTTGTGGCATGCTGGTTGGAGGTGCAGGCGTTGATGGAGATCGGTCAGTGGGCAGGGGGGTTCGGTCCAGACGTGGCTGCGACCGTGTTGTTTCTGGTGCTACTGGTTCACGGAGCTGCATCCCGTGGCGCCACCGGGAATCCATGTGTCACCCTGATGGAGTATCTGCAGTGCCAAGCCTCCGTGCCATCCACGCTCGCCGGCCTCAGCGGTCAGTTTCTGGGCGCCTGGCTCGCCCAGCTGCTGACGCGTTATTACTGGTCCCTGGAGCTCAGCGAAATGCATATGATCAAAAACCTGATGTTCCAGTCATGCAGCCCCACTCTGCGCGCGTCCGTGTCGCAGGGCGCATTCGCCGAAGGCTTGTGCGCGCTTATCTTCCACCTTCTATACCTGAGCCTCCATCGCGTCTTCACGCCGCTCAGGGCGCCACTTGTAGCGCTGGCGCTGACGTTTCTGTCTTACGCAGGTACGTTAAAGCAATCAAACGTCCTCAAACGATACCGTAATGTACGCGTTTTCCTTCCTGTCTAGTCGAGACGCATTTCTCGAGAGAATAGAATATAATGTAAGTGCAACCACCTCTCTGTAGGGCCATGCTATGCGAGCCGACTAAAATATACGTATGACAATTTTTGACAGCTCAGTCCTTCATATAGCACTATAACTCCACCACTTAGGTGTAAAAGTAATGGGTGTATACCCATCCTGACACTTTGGCACAAGAACAGCTCACAGTCTGACCTAATATTGCTTCTGGCCCTGTCTTTGCTCCATTCCAGCCAGTGACTACACATCTGGCTTCATTAACCCATCGCTGGCTTACGCCCTCACATTCCATTGCCCTGGTTTTACCCTCTGCGAGTACATGACAGTGTTTTGGCTGGGGCCACTGGCTGGTAAGTTCCTTGAAGTGGGGGAGATACAGTCAAGCTCGGCAGAAAAGATTCAACAATAAGTTTAGGAAGTACAACAAATGCCTTGAACATCATGCTTGTATCACTCTGGTTTGTTTCACAGGGATGACCTTGGCCTTGTTCTTGTACAGGGGCAACATACCTCGCCTCTTCTCACAAAATCTACTGTATTCTCAGAAGAGTCGCTTCCGAGTACCAACAGGAAAACATTCAGCAGGCCAGATAAAGGCTCGAAACGCAAAATGAAAGGATGACACCATGTATCTTGCTTGCACAGCAGCTGTCAGGCAAAGCACAGCTTTGAGCTTGTATGTGACAGCTTTATTCCATAAAAGGTGTTTTCTACAGTAAAAAGTTGCTCAAACAATTGTAACAGTGCTATGGACATACTCCAGCAGTCAGAGGTTATTAAACATTTCAAACAAATGCATAGGATGGGGATAAACTTTATTCCAGATTCCCTTTAATTTATATTGAGTTACTTGAAACATTCTGCACTTGATCCAGAAGGACAGAATTAATGAACTATACACACTGTCAGTCAAGTTAATCTACACCACCAACGTACATGGGGTGAGTACCCTTCTAGTACTCTCTACACATTTATGTCCCTGCCCCAAACTCACTAGCCAGAATGTGTTCTTTGATTATCTACCAAAAGAAACTGAAGACCAATCACAAGCCCCCCCCCAGTTCCAGTATCCCAGGAGCCTCGCAGCAATACTGTAGTGTATGCTCACAGTCACGTCACTAAAGCTAGACATTAGGTCAGTTCACCCAGCTTGCTCTCACGCAGCTAAAGAGATTTTGGCTGAAGAGGCCACAGTGTCCCCTTCAGGAGGAAGCAAGGTTGACACCTGTACTGGGCCTTGATGCAGATGGGACACTCTGGGATTCTGACAACAGAGGCTCCTTGGCAGCTTGGGCTGAAGTCCCTCGTTCTGCAGTCACCCGAAGATGGAAAGTAGGTGGTTTGGGGGAAAAGAAATAGGGTTTATGAAGTGACTGCTTAACAACTCTGCTAAAATAAGCTTGAGTAGACAGGCAGGCAAGGAATTCTGTCCAAGTTATTCTTGTGGTTAGAGGCTGTCACCCCCCATACCCAAAACACACCCTGACCCTGTATGCAGTTTGGAGACACATCAATGAATGTGATTCTATTCACCTTACCTGGCTGGCTAAAATTTTCCAGCTGGGCCTCTGCTTGGTCCACCCACAGTCGATGCTCAGGGTTGTTGAGCAGCCTTCTTGTGTACCCGCAGCTCAAGCAACGGGCCACAGTCACACGCCGCTTACGACTGCACCCTGGGTGACAGCAACTGGTCAGGATCCACTGAGTGCAACAGTTAACCAAAGATGATAACACATTAAAATCACATACTTACGTCTTTGTCTCACCGTTGCCGTCACCCCAGGCACCAGCAAAGACCAGCACTTTTTGCATACCGTCCTTTTCACAGCTGGGTCTCTGTGGAATGATGTCAATCTTCTGAGCAACGAAAATGAGTACAAGCAGTTTGGCTGCACTCGGAAATTATGCTTAATCAAGTTATACGATAACTCTTCACACACATATACATAAGGAATTGTGTGTACTTGTATTCTTTTCAGCATAGCAATTAAAGTGTAGAAAAAAGTACGCCATTTAACCAGCTATGTTGAGTTAATTTCTGCATTCTTTCCTTTGAAAATGAACTAAAAAAAATCCATGCGGCAAGAGCAACGTCTATTCATACATATCGATCAGTGCAGAGTTTTGCTTCTAAGGGGATTAAGTGGTTAAGATTTAAGTGCGCTCTCACTGTCGTAACACCAGACGCTTGGATATGGTCTTCTGCGTGAAGCAATAGAACCGCGCGAGCTCTACGTTCTCCGGGTTGCGGGCCAGGACACAGTGTGCTGCCTGTTCAGGAAAGGAACTAAAGTGGACTCGGAGCTACATCGCTACATTATATGAAAACACACTACAAAACTAGAAATACCAGAAACAGCATGCACACGTACCTGATACAGGAAGTTAAGCCTCTGCAGTGCTTCTTTATCCTTGATATTTCCTGCCATAGTTGCTGTTTATTGTGTTGCCTGTGATAACTGAATGCAAATGATTAACGGAAACCTGCTTCTACTTAATATTCACCAAGAGCTTCTCCTTAAAAGTCTAACGTGATAAACCTAAACGGATACTTCCGCTATTGCTTTTATACGAGTGCTGTTAATAAAGTTTCAATGAAGACGGATCCTCAGATGTGACAAACGTAGCGAAAGTCAGTGAGGAAGGCCAAATACATTAAACATATTCAAGTTAATGTGTAAATTTGTCTATTTATCAGGCAGCATGATGAGAAAACAGGTTAAAAGACGGAAAACTTTAACTGTAGACTAGAGTCACCAGAAGCGGCCGTTAGGCTGGTAACAGAAAGACTGCAGCTGAAAGACACAATATCATTGTGAAACAAAATTACCTGGCCAATACGGGGATCGAACCCGCGACCTTGGCGTTATTAGCACCACGCTCTAACCAACTGAGCTAACCGGCCACCGCTATAAAAAACATTTTATGCCTTTTGAAGTAAACTAATTTCTGTGTCATGGCTTCATTCTATACAAGTAAATAGAAGCTAAAAATACACTGCCTTAAACCGAATTGATTTTACTGAAAAATTAAAATTGAAATTGAAAAATTAATCTGTTTAACAATAATGAGTAGCACAGTCTGAAGTACAAAAGTTACGAAAAAACGTCGGGTTCCTCGTTAGTATAGTGGTTAGTATCCCCGCCTGTCACGCGGGAGACCGGGGTTCGATTCCCCGACGGGGAGTACGTGCTTTTTTTTTTTTCTATACTTATTCCTGAAGGGTGGGCACTGTACGGTATATATACATATACACCAAGGCCCAGAACTTTGAGACGGCATTGAAAATCAGGGAGTTTTTTTATCGATAATAGAAGACTTTCATTAATGGTCTCAGACTTTTGAACCATACTTTTTATTAATTAAGGTATATACAGTACGTATACAGTACGTATTTCTTTTTCTTGGGGATGTGTTTTGTTGCTGCCTCTTGTACAATGTTATAAACCTCTGTCCATAGTTCTTCAGGTA
>JAACJT020000064.1:14499194-14540016 GCA_009936485.2 Gymnarchus niloticus | reverse complement strand
AAGAGTCACTGGAGAAGACGCTAATGTTGGGAAAGGTTGAAGGCAAAAGGAAGAGGGGACGGCAGAAGATGAGATGGGTAGACAGTGTAGCGGAAGCAATGAACATGAGTCTGGGCAGGCTTCGAGAGGCGGTGGAGGACAGGGTGGCATGGCGTGCTGTGGTCCATGGAGTCGCGAAGAGTCGGACACGACTGCGCGATTAAACAACAAGATAAATTCTTCACTTCCAATAATTGAAGGAAAATGGTAACGGTCTCCCCGTCGGGGAATCGAACCCCGGTCTCCCGCGTGACAGGCGGGGATACTCACCACTATACTAACGAGGAGTAATGAAAACGTTTCTCTGGTTGCCTAGGAACATGATTTTCCTCCGTAATTCAAAGAAACGTAATGTAGATTAATTACTGTGCCTAAATTACCCGTAGTGTCTATGAAAATGAATGAAGGAACCACAGTGATTTAGGATGGATGAATGAGAAATGTGTAGAAAACCTTAACTTCTTCCCACTGGCCATCAGGCTACTGAACGAACAGTCGTTTACGTATGCCCTATGTCAACTGCACAGAACTTTCATTGGAATAACCAGTATGTGACAATGACACCTAAAAACACTTGACCCTAAAAAGTCAAGTTGTTCCGGTTGCTTGGTAATTGACATAAAAAGTCAGCTTTGGTTTTAACAACGAGAACTCTACATAAGTCTGTCAATCTTCCAACCTCGGTTATATGATTGGCTGATACGGCTGCACATTGAACGAGCAAGACGTCCGGATCGTCTTTCTACGTGCTCTGTGTTGTTACCTTAAAAACTCAAAAATTTCTCGTCTGTTCTATAGCTAGACAAGAAGGGGCTGATGCATTGGCCGGGAATCGAACCCGGGCCTCCCGCGTGGCAGGCGAGAATTCTACCACTGAACCACCAATGCTTACACGAATCGCTTTGTTTATTTTTCGTCATATCCTTCTTATTTGCAACCATTGCTTAAACTGATCGTTATAATATGAATTTTGAAATGTATGAATAAGCACCACAAAAAAAAAACTTGTAGTCCTCGTTAGTATAGTGGTTAGTATCCCCGCCTGTCACGCGGGAGACCGGGGTTCGATTCCCCGACGGGGAGTTATTTTTCCCTTATACTTCCTTGTAATTGAATATTGCATACAGTTACTTTTACTCTTGACCTTCCTCCTGAGGTAATTTTATGGGCCAAGTAGCTGAAGGGTGGTTAGAGCACCATCCTAATGCCAGGTTGAGTCAGGGTACAGGCCTATTCTACACCACTAACTCATGCTTGTTTTGAGATACCTAATTAAGCTAGTAATAAACAAATAACTTCACTAACTGGCACATGCTCGATCTGCCCTGCATGGTGTTATTCCTGAGTGAACAATATTTTTGCAGGAAATTTGCAGTCTGTGTTAACAAGGATGTTGACTGCGTTCCATCCAAATGACTCATTTTCTCGCTTTGCCCCCACATTACTCTCTGAGGATAATTGATACGTTGCAGCTATTAGCTTCCTTCTTAGTTCTTGTCTCTGTGTTGTGCGCATATTCGATTTGGCAAAAAATTTTACATCGGATGCCCTTCCTTATGTAACCCTTAAGCTAGATAGTATCTAAGTTACTGCTGTCCAAAACATGTAGTTCCATTCTATATTAGAATGGAACTACATGTTCTACATTAGATTTACGCCTACTCCTCGTTAGTATAGTGGTGAGTATCCCCGCCTGTCACGCGGGAGACCGGGGTTCGATTCCCCGACGGGGAGAGGTGGTGTTTATTTTACTAACGAATGGTATGTGTTTTACTTTTCAATTAAATATTCATGCTATACCCTGCAGTTAAAGTATGAATATACAACATAACGACATAGTGTTTTACCATATACATTTTTTACATGTATAAGCAGCATAAGAAAATTTTCGGCTGCATTGGCCGGGAATCGAACCCGGGCCTCCCGCGTGGCAGGCGAGAATTCTACCACTGAACCACCAATGCACGACATGCATAGTTACGTGGTTCAGTAGTACAAATCGTATCCAAGACATAGGCGGTCTGAGCTCAACACCCCGTTGATGTAGCAATATTCCTGATCATATTAGTATATGCATTGCCTGAGCTGAACTTACATAGAAAAATGGCATACTCTGCTGGGGCCATAATCCACCTTACAACCCCTACTTAATTTTTCCTTTAACAAAATGTTATTAACAAAAATAAACGGTATGATGACCAGAATACCTGCAGTGCAGCAGGATTTGGATTTTAACTCCATTCCTATAGTCTGAAGAGGGGCAGCTTAAGGCACTGTGTGTCAATACTACTTATGATACTGAGCTGAAAAACATCACTCGCTATTAAAAATGCTTCAAACACCAAGGACCCACGGGCAGTGAAGCTCACTATGGCAGAGAGACATCTATAGTGCCCTTCTGATGTTTTTCTTCTCTGCACACATTTGTTTCAACAGATTAGTAGACCATTAAAAAACAGCTGGTAAGAATCATCAGACATCCTTGAAAAGAACAGCACACCGCTTCTCTGAAAATATTTGTGCAACTGCAGTGATTTGACTAAACTCAAAATAAAAATGAATTTTTATTCAACAAGGCCACATTTTGTTTTCATTTTGAAGGAGGAAGCTTTTAGTTTAGAAAAACAGGACTACAAACACAAAAATACACAGAGAAGTTGAAGAAAAATGCACACTTCACCATTGTGGTTTTCCCTTGAATGGTTAAAAACAGTATTCATACATACACTAGACAAAAAAGTCCTGATTTGTAAGCTAAGGTTTCTTCAGTGAAAGTACACAATATACATACAGTTTGAAATGTTTCGACTTGCAGCCCTTCGTATTAGAAACAGCTCATCTCGTACAGTACAGCTTTATTCCTTTTTAAACCTTTAAGTCAGCCAAATGTGCTACGCAGTTCACTCAAATTATACCCAAAATAAAACGGAGTACAGTGAATTCTCCAATTAAAGTTCACAACAAAAAGAAAAAAAACCTGGTGTCCCACCCAGGAAAGAGGGTTTAAGGGGTGCAGAGCACAAATGTGAACCCTTAATGTGTCAGACGATAGCCAAACATCAATACATTCCTACACAAGGTCTTAAATACATGCTGAAAATACTGAAGTGTATCAATGGCGGTTTGCCCAGCGCTCAGTCAGATGAAATGCTTCTTACAGCACCATTTACCACCATGGACCAGAGGTGGAAGGCGCAGAGGCTATGTAGGAAGAAGTGTCTAACAGACAAGGGGGGAGACAAAGAGGAACAGCAACCAGGACGGGAAGCTGGTGACAGGATGAAGACAGTAGATCAAAAGTGGCGACTGGCACAACAAAACACGATCAGTGGAGAATTGAGCAACTCTGGTAAGCTGGAGGCTAATTAACAACAGATGAGCACTTGCTGACAGAGTCTTTAACGGGCTGCACTTTCCCTAGTGTGCTTCTGGCATCCGACAGGGTGAGCAAGCATGGGGGATGACAACCAGGAAGTTCCTTCAACACAACAGACAAGCTTGTAAGGCTAGGAAAGAAGCTTCAGCGCTCCCCCTAGTGGCAGGGCAGTCAAACAGCGCTGCGGCTGGCCAGTTGTCGAGGCAGCAGCTCTCAGCTGTGGATGACTCTGGGGCATGGGTGAGTATGCATGTGGGGGAGGGGACTGAGCGTTGTCATGTCAACCCAGGAGGCGGGGACGTGCTAACGGCTGCCCTTCATGGCATCCTTGGCAGCCAGGATGAGAGGCGTCAAGCTGGAAAGGGGCTTAGCCAGCTTTAGGAAAGGATGCTGCCAGAGAAAGGAGACAGGTTTGAGGAACTGTCAATCATAACCATCAACCAACCCTACGCCAGCAGAAGTAGCATTCTAGCCAACCAGCTGGAACAAATAGCTTACTTGACCATGTAAAGTTTTTCCTATAGTCTCACTAAAACCCTTAATCTATAACACACATTGTTCTCCAAGCTGTGCTCTCTCATAGGCCAGGCAGCAGTTGTGGGCAGGACTTACCTGCAACAGCTCCTTGCCCCCACCCCTCTTCTCTACATCCATCTCCAGACAGCGATTCAGGAAGTCCCGGAAGATGGGGGAAAGCTTCTCCGGGTTCTGCAGCTCCGGGGTGCCATTGGTGGCAATCAGATACAATGCCTGTGGGGGGGGAAGTAAAACACAAGATGCTAATCACGGTACAGCTATCACAGCACTCCTGAACATTGCACCTTTCAAAATAAAGCATGCAGTAAAAAAAGAAAAAAAAAAATTGTATTCCCATATTGTAATGTATACCTCACAGTTAAAGTATGACTATACAATTAAAAGCTACAGAAGATAATAGGTAGTGCAAACAAGTGTGTTTGCTTTGCCTTTAGAAGCTGGATTTGAATCTAAGATTTAGGTAGAGTAGTAAGCTCACCCCACTGGATCATAAAACATACCAGAAACACTTTGGGGCCTCTCTGGGCTACTCCAGCCAACCTTACCCTCAGTGGGTTCTCATTGAGATATGGGGGCTCCCCCTCCACCATCTCAATGGCCATGATTCCCAGGGACCAGATGTCCACCTTGGGGCCATACGCCTTCCGGGTCACGACTTCAGGGGCCATCCAGTATGGCGTGCCCACCATGGTGCTGCGCTTGCTCTGCTCAGGGGTGATCTGGGCGCAGAAGCCAAAATCCGCTGTGGGATGAGGAGGGCCGACAACGGTCATGGGCTGAATGGCAGTGACCGTGACAATGACCAGACCAGGAGGAGGAGTGCGCTTTCAACTTGGCAATAAACTTACTGAGTTTGACGGATCCGTCCATGCCCAGCAGCACGTTGTCACTCTTGATGTCCCTGTGGATCACCTGGTTAGCATGCAGGAACTCCAGCGCCTGTAGACACTGGGGGGCAGGAAGGAGAGGTGGGTCACTGGGAGGGTCTACCGTGACAGGGCCACCTCACTATTTGGTCATCATATTAAAGAGCAAGTCCCCTACTCAATGGATGAACCAAACCCTTGGGTTCAAGAGGTGCTCTTAGTTCTAACTGGCTGACATGGGCTGTCACAGCTGACAATCTTTCAGGAATGAGGCATGCCAGATGGTATACTCATGCACAGCAAGGCCCAGAGATAGCCAAGAAGATCCTTCAGTCAGATGTCTCCAGATCATGAAGTCGAATCGTCTAACACACCTCTCTACAGACGGCTGCGATCTGGGCCTCATCCATGCACGTCTCCGTCACCACATCCGTCAAGGAGCCACCAGCCAGGTACTCCATCACCACGAACAGCTCCTCCCCCACCAGGAAACTGTGGGGGGACATTTCGGGATGGGGACACTACCCTTTTCATTCCTGCTCCAATAGGCATGGCGCTATAGTTCACTTAGGGCTTTTCATTTTACAGCAAATCAGCGAAGCTTCAGAGAGATCCTCATGTAACCTACTGCTACAAACAGAACATCCTCTTTGAAATGTGGCCTCCACAAAACGACCTCATCCATGAAGGCTACTACTTCTCAGTGAGCTCCTGGTCAGCACTTCCTTCCTTGGGACAAGGTGTCTGGTGTACTACCTGTCCAGGAAGTTGACAATGTTGGGGTTCTTCAGTTCCTTCATGACCAGGATCTCGTTTATAATCAGTTCCTTCTTGGGCTGCTTCTGCAGGTTTATCTGCTTGATGGCCACCTGGGTTGTGACAGTAGGACGTGCCTTTCTGAGTTACCAACACCTTCTAAACGATGACTATTTTAGGGTCAGCCAAGCATCATCTTGCATGGGACAGTCAGCTAGCCCTTTAGGAACTTCCCCTTGTTCCATCCAACCCCCAACACCACCTTAATACACACCTCCTGTCCTGTGGCAACATCAATGGCTGTGAACACAGTACCAGAGGCCCTGCAGGATGAGATGGTTTGACGATACACCATTACAACCACCTCAAGACTTACTCAACTCATGCACTCTCTCACCATCACTAAGCAGAAGCTCAAAGCGATTCACAGCAGTCTGCAATCTCTCACACAGGCACACCACTGGAGAACTATCCGGAACTCACCCTTGGCCAATCTTCTCATATCGTGTGTATTTCTTCTTGGGATCTCCAATACTGACAATGGTTCCTGCAAAGGACGCAGTGTGAATGTCATCCGGCAATAAAGAGCCGTGTCATCACACAGACTAGCGGTTATACAGGTTCAAGCAATATGATACACGTCAAAGTTTGTGCGACCGATCATGGTGATGTTATGATGCTGTGAGGCAGAAAAGGCCGTACTCAGTTTATCCATGATCTCTTCATCAGTCATCTTGCCCTTCTTCTTCTGCTTGTCTGCTGCCTTTGAAGCAGAGTCAGCATCTGGGCTTGTCACTGGAGGGGGTATGGGGTCTATGACAGAGCGTGTGTAGACCTGTGCAGGGGTCACAGAACAGATAAACCTGGGCACATGTAGCTGACCGTGTTTTGGGAGCGGGGGGGGGGAAGGTGATTGGTGACTCACTGATTTGGTGTGCTCTGGTCGAGGAGCCACGACAGGGGGTGGGGCTTCTTCATCATCATCGTCAAGGTCCTGTGCATGGACTGCAGTTGGTTCCAAAACTTTCTTGGCAGGCTGACCAAGGCAAACAGAGTCAGATGGTTAGACCTGTCCAGTAAAGCACCACAAAATAAACCGACATCCAAGAGTTTCTCAAGCAAAATCACTCTAATCATGGCTCTGCAACATTAAGTTCCAGCAGAACGTTTACGACGTGACTACAGTAATGAGGTCAGACTAAGACCTGGGGCAGTCCGTTTGAGCCACTGAACAGGTAGCCATGGCAACACAGCCTCCCCAAGCAGCTGAGGTCCAGTACGGTTAATGCAAGCAACCGGCACGTAGAATCGATCTCAAGGCCAGAATGCATGACGTAGTCAGGTAAGGTCCTCGATAAAGTGACATGGTTAGTGACGTGATCTCTAACACACCCTGCGGCCACTTCTGACTTAGGAGTGATGAACAGACTGTCATCAGTGACTGCTAATCCCGGGGGAATCCAAAACGGGAGGGCAGATACTCACCAGCTGAGCGCCTGATGGAAAGCCATCTTTTTCTGTAAAAGTGAGAAGACTGAGTCAGCCGAGGCTTGGGAGAGCAGGCAGCACAGAGACAGAGTGAGACAGACACACTGCCTACCCGAAGAGAAACTGAGGTATTTCTGCCTGCTGTTGCCTGTCGAGTCGTAGAACTTGAGTACGTCCAGCACAGCCTGCGGGTTCTTCTTCTGCTCGGACTTGGTGATGTTGGAGGTCTGGAGCAGCCGTGCCCACTGCTCAGGCATGCCCTGGAGAGGACAAATGAGGAGGCGGAGTCAGTGGCTAGAGGAGGGCAGGGACCAGAGCTGTGGAAGAAGAGGCGGAGTCAGTGACTAGAGGAGGGCAGGGACCAGAGGAATGCAAGCAGCTCACCGTGAACTCTCCTGTGACGGCATCGAAGCCAACATGAATGGTGTGCTCAAAGTCCGAGGGAGGAGAGATCTCAGGCCGCTCCTTCTTCTTGCTGCCTGCACACAGGACATACCAGGGTCGCTATGGTTTTTCAAAAACATGGGCATTCTGTCCATACACTAAGGATGTTGTAAACCCAGACTGTAAGACACAGTCACTAACATGCTATGTCATCACCAGACCTTTCTCCACCCCAAAGATGGAGATGATCTTGTTCCGAGGTTTCCGCTCCTCTGGCACGGATGGCAGGGGCTTGGAGCTGTGATTAGCTGACACAGGGTCCTTGCCACTGGTGCTGAAAATGGTGCTACTTATCCTGACGGGGGGTGCTGGGGGCTTG
Organism: Gymnarchus niloticus; assembly: GCA_009936485.2. Lineage (NCBI taxonomy): Eukaryota > Metazoa > Chordata > Actinopteri > Osteoglossiformes > Gymnarchidae > Gymnarchus > Gymnarchus niloticus. Next base: position 14,532,191 of record JAACJT020000064.1, on the reverse strand, counting down.
TCCTCCATCTCCCCGTTGTCTGACATGTCAGAAGCCCTCTTAGGTGGGTGGGGGAAGGGGAGAGGGGAAGCAGCAGAGGGGCTTTGGAGGCAGCCTGGGGGAAGGTGGAGGTGGACAGGAGAGAGAGTAACCATAGCCCCCCAGTGACATCATCACCCACAACCACAAAGAGCCCGTATCAGCCATCAACACGCTGCCACGAGTGGAGAGGAACATTCCTGCTGACGCCATCATTATCAGTGTGACGTGCTCTTGCAACAAGACAGTTTCTACTGGGGAGCAAGTAGCCAGTGTTCTCGTCACAGGAAATTGTTGCTGTTCCTCGTCACAGGAAATTGCTGCTCCCTGGAGTGGCGTCAGCATTCCACGGCCACCGGGGGAATTATGGGCTCACTGGGGGAAGGCCACACCCCCACCCCAGGCCAAGAAAAATATCCCCACTCAGAGGTACGCTGAAGCGTGTTACACGCAGGCGCACACACATGCCCATTTGAACATGCCTCCACAGGCACACCCCCCAGTCACAGGAACACAGCCTGCCTCCTACGGCCTTTTACCCAGACTCAGCACCATATTACGCAGGTTAACAAAGCTGCCATGCTCACAGAACGCAATAACAGCATCATTCCACTTTTTACCAAGCACAAACGGACTGATAATTCACAGGCTAGCTAAAGGTGCAGGTGGATGAACAGCCTGCCCCAATCCTCTGTTACCACAACAAAAGTGATTAGAATGGTGACAATAAGTGCAAAGAGAGAAGGAAGCATTTCTACTCGGTATGGAAATAATTACAGCCCCAAAGCCTGCAAGATGTCTCAGCAGATGCAATGAAATACCTGCACGATGGATTGCACACCTGGAAGCTCTGAAAGAAGCAGCAAGGTAAATAAACGCATGACGCAAAACGAACACAAAACAGCGGTGTACCACAGCAACGCACGCAAGCAAGCTGCCAAGATAACATTCCGTCCTCAACCCGCAGGTGTCTGTCAAGCCCATAATGCACTTCCTGCCTCCTCTACTGTGCAGCGCAGACTTTTAACCCAAAGTTTCACTGAGAGGAATGAAAGCACCTATTAGCACACAGCTCTCCAGAATTACTCTGCAAATCAAGTGAGTCATATTTACACAACAGAACTGCCTCAAGCTTCTATTTAAGCATTTTAATTGATGGTGACCTGTACCATCTTTAGTCAAATACATAAAATCCACTCCCTCTTTGTTAAACACACCTACAATCCCTGCTGAGGTCACGGCCCTCAAATGAAGCACCGATCATCACACACCAAGTCTGACAGAAGCACAGAACTCACGCACCACAATCAGGCATGTCACCTAAGATATGAACCTGCAATGTACCCACTGACATTCTGCAGTGATTTATTAGGGGCCAGCAGGCAGCATGGTGGACTCTGAACCATTACACAGCTTAGGGTTGATAATCCTCCATGGCACTTGGCTGTTGAACCTTTTAGCACAGTATGAAACCCAAAATGTTCCAGCAAGCACTTAGCTGTACAAATCTGCTAAATTATGAATCAGTGGGAATTAAAAGTAACAGATTGAGGAATAAACAGTAAGAGGGCAGAAAACTACCACATTAAGCAGACATTTCAAGCAAATTATACTGGTGACAACGTAAAATGAAGTTGGAAAAAAAAAAACCAACATGTCCACTCAGGGTCTGGACTGAAAAGTAACTCGAAGACAAACAGCCTCCCACCAGGGCCAGCATAACCCCACCCATGGCTGCTGTGGCTGGACTAACACAGCCACATTCTTGTTCTGGGATTAAAGTAGAGCTTAAACAGTCAGGCCCAAGGGTGGCCCACGGCCTGGTAAGGGGTCCTATCCCATCCTGTCATTGTGTTAGGTTGGGGATACCAGATCCCTGCAGCCTCATAACGCGGCTTCTCCAAACCGCAGTGAAGTCTCATGCAAATTGGGACGGTAGCACCAAAGATCTAAACAGGACACGTATCGGTACCTCCTGTCAGGAGGTCACAGCAGACCGTTTTCTGAGGTTAAGACCACTTTGCAAGAGCATGGTATGCAACACATTCTTAAGCTATTCCACTGCTCAAAAACTGTGGCTTGAAGTTTTTGCTACACTGATTAACCTACGTTTCAGTATCATCTGAAACACTATGGCCATGAGTGAAAACAGTGGAGGACTCAAAGCCAATACCATTCCATCACGTTTACACGTTTCCGTCCACATTGGGTTTCGTTCACAGGAAAGAGGTGGCCAAAGGCATCAATACAAGGAAACTGTGTGAGGTCCTCGTTAACGTTAACAGTCTCACTTCCCATCGTACTGAGACCCCCCCCAATCCTTATATGCCACAAACTGTCCTGAAATTAAGCACCATCCACTCCTCTGCCCGTTTGTGAAGACCACCCGATCGTACAGCCCTGTCACGTCACCCATTCACTCCGAGGACACTTTCCTGCAGGGGGACAGCCCACACCGGGAAAATCAGTCGCTAATATCATATGTAACTCAGCACAGCAATTCGTGACCGAGCACAGATTCGTCCTATCTGGATGTGGTCCATTGCTGCAAAATTAAGATTTTAATACATCTTTTTAATATTCACAAAACCTATGTTGTTTTATAGGAGGACAAAAAAATAAAACGATGAGTGTCGGTAAGGGCAGGACCAGATAAGGAATGAAAAACATCGTTTCCAAGAAGCGAGGGAGGAAACACCTCAGTGATTCAGTCAGCGGCGCCAGAACTGTTAGTTTAACCCCATAAAAACACGTTAAATTGTGGCCACCTGCCTTGTAACATACAATGAGTGAATTTTTAAATGGCGCGCCACCATGCATTCACACAAGGGCATTAGTTAAATACCCTACAGCACGTCCGCAATAATATTAACTTCCTAAATCCCAAAGCCACCTCAAAAATGCAGGAAAAACAAAACCAAACATCTTGGGTTTATTGGTTTTAGATTGAGAAAAACACCTGCCTTGCAGCTTTGATCCAGCTGCCTTGCGGTTTGGAATAGTTACATAGGATTTACTTTTTCATTTGTAACAAACTTCTAACAAGCTGGCCCGGTAACTTCCGAAAAACGCGGCGTGAATCATACAAAAGGGGCTTGTAAGAAAGTAGCGAACCGGGGCTTTTGTTTTTCAAAAATCACAGCACACTTTAATAGGATTCGGCCTGTAAAAGAAGATGAATTTATTTCCCGCAACAACGAGAGGTTAATTTAAATAACGGAGTGAATGTGCGCTGAAATTTAAACTCACCCGCAAAGTCCCAGGAAACTCAAATCGGCCTCCCCGCACAAAGCAAGCCAAGAACTGCAGATTAACTCGTCTATCAACTGCTTTATCGGCGCGACATGGGGCTATTTTTGTCTTCCGTTTCTTTTTTATTCTTTAATCTCCTGCTCTGGGAAAGAGCGCAATGGCGGAGGGGAAGCGGAACTACGGACCCAGCCCAGTGTCGGAGCAGGCTGAAAACGCCCAAGTGCATTTCGACATTCATGTGCCGAATATTTCAAAAGCCGTCACCCTGGCTGCTTATTAGGAGTGTATATAAAGGAGCGCAGCCCCACATCAAGCTAATACTCAAGTCAGACAGGGCAAGAACCACTTTGAGCCGTTGGAATGCATTATGGGAAATGTGGTTTTTTAAAACAACTTTCTTTTCTAACCCTCTGGTAAAATGGACCAAAAATCAGGCAGTCGGTTCCGTGCTGCTTTTCCCGGAAAAGTGTGAACTGTGGGAAAAGGTCCTTTGTAATGGGATCCTGTACTGGGAAACGTAGTTCTTTGGTTCGTCGTGGAGGCCGGAAAAAAATCTCGCCTCTAAAAAAACGTGGCCATTAAGCGGCACAAAGATTTTTTGTAATCAATTTTATGCATATTTTAAATTAATCCCTTCGATAAAGTTAGTCATCTTTTATGCAGATGTTTATTAAAAGACATAAATATCACTTGTATCTTTATACTATTATATAATTTGTCAGTTACAATCAGTGAATTTGGCGACGGTAATCTGCATCATTACATTAAGACAATTCCCAGGCCATTAGGTTTCTATAAAATGGTTTATTACAGCTACTCGTATATAAATTAAACATAAAAAGTTTCACTACAATACACCCTGTAGCAGTGAAATATTCACAGTCAGTTAATCATAACAGATCTCCCACTTTTCAAGCTTCCCGGGCAGTCTAAATCTGCTTTGGGATTCAGTACGGTGAAAAGGAGACAGGAGCCACAGCTGCAAGCATTCACACCCGGCACGGTTTGGGTTACCCCATCCTCTCGTCAGTGACGTGATGGAGGACGGAATTACAGGTGCCTGAAACCGTGCTTCCACACAACAGCGGCCACAAGGCCAAAGCACAGCAGCGTCACCAGGAGGGTCCCTACACACACTGGCACCACCAGAGACTGGTCACCTATGGGGACGTGCAGACTCAGCACCCTCAGGTTCTGTGGAGAGAAAAGACAGTTACACACCTGAGTCTGCTAAAGGGACCAGGGTGTGAAGGGTTAAAGGGTTAGAAACATGAGCAGAATGCTGACTAAACCACTAATTACTGAAAGCCCTGTGCTGCGTGTACTCATTTAATCAAAACCCAAACATTTTGTAAAAGGTCCAAAAACTGCTTGTTTGACAAGGACCTTTTTTATTAAAAGTATAGTAAGTTAATTCAGTCAAATATTACTGCATTTTCTTCTTCTAAATTATCTTCAAAAATGTAAGAAATGGGATCACAGCTACCCAGCTGATTTACACAAACACATTGTAACGCAGATTGAGTGCCATACCTGCTGGAGTGGTGTTTCCAGCCAAGTGCACATGCTCAGATTGCGTGCTGTGCAGGGTGCCTCAACAAGCTTGGCTGGAGGAGAGGGGAGAAACAGCTCACCTTCAGAGACAAGAGAGAGAGACAGTCTGTCATGAGGCCCACTCAAGCTCTGAGTCAGCCATAAACTCACATCTTCCCTAACATAACAGTAATGTGGCACAATGTTCTCTGTGATACAGGACCGAACCCGTTTAATCGTCTCCACTCAGCAGCTGATAAACTTCATCTTAGCTCAGACTAAGTTTAAAATTATGAGAATTTTAACCCTGATTTTGTATTCAGCCAAAAAGAGGAATTTCTGGCAAGTGCAGGTTCCGCTTTCTTCTTCACAATGAATCTGAAGCATGTTACACTCATGCCTTCATTCTACATGACATCTCGGTTATTGATGAGAAGAAGCTCACAGGAATCAGTGCGGAGCAACATGCATGGAACCTCGATGTCGACTCGCTCCCACAAGCTCCCCGAATTGGAAGGTCGCTGGTACCGTGCGTGGATCGGGACTGTTGCTGGGAGACAACGGACCCCTCTCCGGTCCAGGAACAGGAAGGCGGTGAAGCCTGCTGATGAGTAGGCAGGGGCCTCCAGGTCTACCTTAGAGTCCAACAGCACCTGGAGGGGTGGTCCGACAACATTCACGAAATAAAAACATAGAAGAAAAACAAAAACACACCTTATTTACAATTACTGTATACATAGTAATGTGATTATTTGATTTTAGAAGATCTTGAACTATAGGCAATTTGTTATTTATGGCTATAGCCTGGTCTGCATAATGGTGCAAGGTGCAACATCAGAACCTCACTGCCAACCCAACAGCAAAACAACAGCAATCGAATGCAAAATGTCTCGTCCCAGTGACTGGGAAGCTCTTTCCCCTGCAGGTCTTCATACCTGTAACCCAACATCTGGTTGCTGTGATGCTAACTGGTAAGGGTCTATGTAGATCCCACTGGGAAAGCGTTGTACCAGCAAAACCTGGAGGTCACCAGGTAAATCAGTGACACAATGCACGCCTGTTACCAACTCCCTAAAATAAATAAAATAAAATAAACACAGCATTCTAATAGCCAAGTGAACGTTTACGCATTTTTTATTCAGAAAGTCTTAGAATAAACCTTAGCCAAGGATGTTTCTATGAGTGTCAGCAATATCACTTTCTATTACAACAACTAGTTGTAATACGGTAAAACGGTGACAAGGAAGGTGTCCCTTTATACCTGTGAAATCCCGATTTCCGAATTTCTCTCCATATGGTCAATTGTTTCAGAAAATTTTCAGAGAAACCACAGTCTTCTTCATCTACAGGCACGACATAATCAACGGGGATGGGAATTATCAGCCAATAATCCAGCCAAACAGTAAACCAATCGTAAAATAACTCACTGAACTGAGGATATGCCCTTAAAATGATCACACTGCTTCCCATCCATCGAGTTAAAGCGTTCGTTTACCTGAAATCTTAGCTTCGATTATCTCAAAAATTAGACAGAAAACACAGAAAAATTCCACATTCATTTTAACTTCTCTCTTTCAGTAGATCTTCGGTATTGCCCAGAACAACCGCAACCAAGCTGTCAACATTGGAATGGTCCGTAGGTGGCTAATGATATAGACTGTTTAAATGTGACATTTAAATTAAATTAAAAGCAACGTCTCTTTTTTTAACATAGAATTAAATTGATCTGAAAATACTCTATTGATTTTTAAATACGACGGTTATCGTACTAGAACTTTTACAAATTGAACAGGCATATTGTGGTGTGCTATGATAACCATAGCAACGAGGTCCGGCAGCGGCGCCGTCGGAAGTGGCGAGTGTGTGGAAATCATTGAAGCTGAAGGGAACGTGAAGTAAAATTTAGGGGGTGTCAAGCTTAATTTACACGTTTTACTGTATATATTTTTAATTTTCCATGCCTGTATCCGCAACTTAGGCCGTTTGACGGCCGAGCTTGGTAGTTAACCGGTAAGCTAGACGTCAATAGGTAACGAACCTTTCAAATAAGACATATTTACCCGGAAAGAGGAATAGAAATGCAAAAACAAAGTGCAGTGTAAATATGCTGACCGAACACAGGACTGTGTCCATATGTGCGGTGCGTATTTCACAACAATTCCACCCACTCCGCTGCTGGCGTTTTTTTAAGTCCCTACTGAAAATGTCTTATGTGGCTAAACGGTGCGGAGTGAAGTTTAGCCCTCCGGCCATCGTTCTCATTTACGAAGACACAGACACCAACAAGATGCGCCAGAGGATCATTCCAGTGAGAAACTTCTCGAAATTCTCAGGTCAGTTTTAGCGTGATACCACAAGTTGCCTACGTATAAAAACAGGCCTTATTGTTAGGAGTGCCAACCAGATTTAGTTTATAAACTTGTTTTAATGTGTTTCAGGTATGAAATTATATATCTTCATATGGTACCTCAGGGTTCACCATCCCAGTTTTGCCTTTTGGCTGTAACTGTTCTCTTTGCCTTCCCACAACCAGACTGCAGTAGGGCAGCAGTGTGTCTGAAGAACAACGTGCGGCATAGCGCTTATCTGGACGGCGTATCCCTGGCGCAGCTGGAGAGGCTGCACCGCGTGCTGCGAGACCACCTGCTAGGCCACTCCATGCGGCACAGCCCGGCCACACCTCGGCCAGACCCCGGTGAGGAGGATCTCAACAAACTGGGGGATGAAGAGCTGGCTCTCAGGAAGGCCCAGATGGACGAGCTCTTCGAGCGGAACCGAAAGAGGGTGGGTGACCCGGGGTTTGTCTACGATTTGGAAGTGGACTTCCCTGACGAGGTAGCCCAGGAGCCCTGCAGCTGGGATGAGGACGAGTCTGATTATGGCTTCTAGCTCCTCCCCCTATATCCACAGCCAATAGTAACACTTTGTCGAGATGCGTCTCATCTCCCTCTTGTCCTCAATTCTTCTGGAATCCAGTCTACCTGCTGGTTTTGTCAAGAAAATGAACACCACAGTGTGAAAAATACACTGTGCGCATACACATCCTTGTGAGACTCCAGCTGGGATGGCGGACTAAGCCACGGCCACAGCAGACAACAATATTTGGTTACAAGAAGGCAAAGTGACTTGTGGAAGAACACAAGTCCCGGGAAGGGTTCGAGCGGGGTGCATCACTGGGTGTGGGAATGTGAAGGAGCTGAACGTGAACAGACAGGTATCTCAGTGTTTGTCTAGGAATTGTACACACGGATGGCCATACATACTGTATATTGTAGGAAAGGAGTGAAGACAATCTTTTAGTGATACCTGGGCGATTTTCTGAATTGAACATCTTCGGTACCTGGCTCTGCGCACCCTATTCCATAACTCACGCACGTCACCTTGGTACTAGAACTAGCTGATGGAGGAAATCTTATTACACCTGCCAGATGATCAGGTGACTGAAACAGCATACAGACACTTGGTCTCATAGACATGACAAAGAGCCTGCTAAATTGTATTGTTGTCCATTTAAAATGATGATACATCCATCCATGTAAGCTTATCCTGAACGTGATGGAGTTTGAGGCAGGGGACACCCTGGATGGGACTGCAGTTAAAAAGAAGTGTGAGGCTCCATGATTAAAACTGCACTGTACAAACCAAGTGCAAAACGATAGCAGCTTATATGTTTAACCCTATCCTGCATTTGGCTGATATGCATGTCAGTGTTTTCAACCTAACGCCAGGCGACCCTTCAACTCTTTGACAAAGAAATTGAAGTGACAGAATGGAGGACCCGTCTGTACTTTTATTGGTTACGTTCATGGTCGGAAAATAACATAGATATACGAAAGCCTTTGATATAGAAAGGATAAGAGATTTTGATTTTACACGTGATACATGGAGTATTTATAATTAACCTCAGGGGTCACGTTAACTACTCATTTACAGTCATGTTTTAGAATGTAATACACTGCACATTGTTGTACATTTTGTGAGCAGCATTACATTATGGTGAAGATATACAATTTAAAGGTTTTGAATTAAGAAATTTTAGACAACCAAGTGCAAATTTAAGGTCACATTAAAATTACAATAAAATGCATTTTAAAAGATTGTCAGGAATTCTGAGCTGAATCCCATTTAGGGTCCAATCCCAAAATTAAACGCGAATCCATGATAAATACTGGGAATTGTTTATTTTTTGCTGACAGTTTATATGAAACATTCAGGTTGCAAAGTACAAACATCTAGTGGCTAATTCAGACATAAACAAGTTCCCTCATGTCACAGGACAATATCCAGAGCTTTTTTTATTTTCACAGTTAGATAAAAAAAAAAAAAATCTTACAACCATAATGGGGATTCATTAAGAGTTTCCTGAACAAACTTCCATATTTTTGCTTCTGATGGCTGTTTAGAAACTCAATTTCAGACTGTCTTGCGTCACATTGCCATTTCTGCTGGTTTACTGTCTGGTAACCTATTACACAGAAGTACTGACTCACTAGAGCAAAAACGGAGAGAAGTTCGTGCAGGGTGTTTGTAGAAAGAAGGGCCTGTTAGCAACCACACCTCCATTCACCCTTACTACACATCTATGACACTCAGTGCGTGTTGTGGGTCCAGTATAAAGTACCTTTCCCTAGTACATAACAGGCTGGGACCTCTGGCATTTGACGGATGCTGTATATTGGTGTATGCGACTGTAGGGTTACATGTCTGGCCTGTGGCTCACAGGCTTATCAGTGTCATAAAACTAACAGAGCAATAGCAGTTTGTTTTACAGAGGCTACAAATAACAGAACAAACTTAAGAGGCAGATGACTACATAAATGATATTTCTAGGTAAGATCAATTCATAAACCTATATTAAAAAACAGCATTTTGTGAAGTTTTACAATAACGCATCTCCTTCCCATTTTGTTTAACAACGTTAATACTTTAGCTAATGTCCTTCTCTCAGCAGCTTGGGTAAAACAGAAGCGATGCCTCCCAACTCTCACTCCACAAAGCGAGAAGAACCAAACCAACTCCTTCTCAACTCCTTTCACTTAGGAAGGCCAGAATATTTCAGGACAGTTTTGCCATTAATCCATTAATAGGACTGGCAGCTTCCACCTTGTCCATTCTAGTTACTTAAAATAACATGATAAAAATTAAAGCTATTCAACTTGGCTAAACTAAGCAGATTCCACAAGATGAGGTGTCTCCTGCAGACAAGCTCAGACATTTTGACAGAGGCATGGTGTGAACGACCATGCAAACTGGAAAGACTCAGTCAGGTAGAACGTCTCTCCTCCTCAGACGGAATAGCTGAATCAATGTTTTTTGGTTTGTGCTGAAATTTACGCATGGCATTCTGGGAACTTGGGCAGGACTCAGTCACAGAAACCGTACGAAATCTTGGCCCACGAGGTAGCTAAAAACAGGAAAACTGGGAGGAAACACTAAACACCCTGTTGTGCCTTTAGCTCACGGTAACAACGGTATCTGTGAGTGGCTCTTGCAAAGCTCTCGATTCATCCCGAATGCGTATCTCATCTATTAAAACTCTGCCAAACTGTACAACTGACATACACAGACGGTCATGTATTTCAAGTATTTAAAACAGCAAATTTAAAAATAAAAGCTTTGATTTGACCAAAAAGTAGGAAATTATGGCCAATTTAAAAAGGGACTGAATATATTACACTATATTACCAATACACGAAATACATATTTAAGAAAACTAAATTACATCTTATTTTTCTTCCTGTCCTGGGTACAGCGAGGACAAAACCTGAAATGAAATAAGCACTGTTAACCTACCAGAATGTGCGTGACTAACAAAAAATTATGCAAAGACACTTCATATACATTCATAAACTTACCATTTCCCTTTTGGCTTAGTAGTAAGATCAACACAAGCAAAATGAAACCATTCAATTGGACACTGTTTTAAGAGAAAGAGGCAGAGAGAGAAGCAATTCAGATACTATTAATATACAGCAACATCCTGGATAAAAAAAAAAAAAAAAATCTACACGAACATGCAAACTCCAAGAGTGCAAAGGCAGGAGCAGGATTCGAACCTGCAGTGCCACCTGAAGACAAATAACAATGCAAAAATGAAAAGGAGGGGAAGAATGATAAGTACGTCGGGGTTGTCGCATCCAATCATCTCGCCGTATGACACCTGGTGACACAGGCAGTAGGTGGGCTCGTTGGGGTCCACGGGCATGTCCAGCACGTCGGATGGGTGCACAGCCAGGAGCGAGTCGTTGAACTCCGTGCTGGAAGAAGAGAATGATGCACTGGCTACAAGGTTCCTGAATTACTGGAGAACACAGAATCGGAATGAGACAGCAGAGCAGCTGGATCACTATCACACTGCAGGATATCAGGTCCACGGCAGCCCCTCAAACTGGAGGTCCGGCTGAGCTTACCTGTGCTTCAGTTTCTTCTTTCTCGGCGATTCATCATCTGAGCCTTTCTTGCTCCTTCCTTTGGGTCCCTTCTTGTCCTTCAGGTTTCGGCCACCTTCTGAAGACCGAGGCAGCACATGAGACATCTCAGCATGTCAAGGGACACCGTTTAAGACTGGGAGATGGGCCATGGTGATCTGAACTTCACAAAAGCTACTAAAGAAAGCTGGGTTTTCTTTTATGAATTGTACCCACATTGTTAGTGATATCCTGGTTGCCAGGAGATGGTCAGGCATGCCATCTGGCATGAATGTTTAGGATGGTTACTAACTAACACTAATCGCCATCCTGCTTCTGCTGCTCATGGTCTGAGTGTCCCCTGGGTTTCGGGTAACTTTTGTTGACAATCTGTATCACCTCGCCTCAGCACCCCTAAAGCCAACATGAGCTAATTCAGACTGTGGGCGCCCACCACCCTCCATGCTCTGGACTTCCCCTGCTCAATGTGCTCTTCCTTACTCTTGTTACTCTTCAGGCTCCTCCGTTCTAGGCTCTCATAGCCGCTCACTTCCAGCTTCTCCTTCAGCTCATTCTCGAATCGGGCCAGGTCGGCATCCAGCCTCCGGATGTGCTTGTCCACCTGCAGAAATTGGCCACCGTGTCCTAAAGCTTAAAGAGCATGGATTGCGCCCCGTCCCACCCCCAAAGCCACGTGACACTGACCATCTCATAAGTCTGCATTGCCAGCTGCACCTTGTCATCACTGTACTCTTTGCACTTGCTGTAGGCAGACTGGATCTTCTGCAGGTGCTCCACCCTCTGCTCTGATGCCAGGTTCCTCACGTTTGCAATATAATCTGCAGCCAGCTTATCAATCTCACTCTTCTTTTCTGTAGCACACGGCAAAAACAGGATATCGACAGTTTTAGAGTCAAGCTATAGATATCACCGTAAAACACGTAAGACCAAAAAAAGTTGCAAACTATTTTTTCCAGGGTCCAAAGTGGCCCCGTGTGGTGTGTTGGTGGAACTCTTTTCTGTAAGTTAATGACGTTTACCTTCAGTCCTGCTATCCAGCTCACGCATCAGAGTGAAGTTCCTCTGCAATTCACACGGCAGATTCTCGATGCCTGAAACGCAACCAAATTCACCCGGCTGGAAATGTATACAAGATTTTCATTTTCGCTCCGGAGAGGCTTTTAAACCAGAGCACTTGTTTCATTGACAAGTATTTAACGTGGCGCCTGTCAGACGGAGGACCAAGTTTCAATATGTGCAACAGGTTGCCCCACTGAACCGTAATTAGAAATAAGTCATAGGCGGCCTGATCGTAATTAGTTACCCGAAATGAATAAATCCAGTGCCCAGGTGGACTGCCCGAGCCAAGTGCATGGCGTTTCCTGACCTGACAGCCATTGGGAACACCAAATGTGCGTGTGACGCACTTAAAAATCAAACCTCCCGCCCGCATTTTAAGCGCCGCACCCGTATTAACCGCCTTTTAGCCGCCTGGCTTATTACCAGCAGCCATCGCGCACATGTGCGGGTATTTAAACCTGTCCTGCACGATCAGCCTCTGCGTCCGCCAAGCGGAAAATGTACATTTTAATGTCAGGTTAGATTTGGGGGGGAGAAACTAGACGTCCGCCATATAGTGAGTGACTGCGGGGCTTCCTGTTTCAGCGTGTAATGTGCTGCAGCGAGCAGCTGATCCTGACGCCTCCTCGCACCGCTCCTTATCGATGCTGCCACAATGCGCATTAAAACGACAACCGGTCCTCGTGTTAAGTGCCTAGATCTCCTCGGCGTTTCTCAAAGCTGTGAGCATAAGTACGGCGCTCAATTTCTCATTTCCTCACTTTGCGAGTTAAGCAAAAAAAGGGGGGGGAAACAAACTTCTCCATGCCACCGAGTCAGGTACGCTGAATTTAACATAGGGAATTCGTCCACATCTGGATCAGCGTCGCATTACTTACTGTCAAGGTAATGTTCCAAGTATATTGCCGTCGCCATCTTTACTTTCCAGAAGTATAAACATGTGTGTTTTTTTTTTTTCAATATAGCCCGCTTCAAGTCCTCCAGCCGCGTATTTCTTCATTAATTATTCATAACTTCCTTCACGCCCATTGGCTGAACAGGTCAGAAAACAAAGGCGGTAACGCTTATTGGACAGAAAAGAAGGCTTGGTCCTCACTGTTACTACACGACTGTTGCCATACAGCAGTACGAGGACAGCTAGAAGACTCAGTCTATAGCAGCAGGGTATGGATGTTACTAAAAAAAAAAAAATAGTGTTGTCCTGTGCCTAGTCCAGTAAATAGGGGATTTTAGGTTACGTTCTTCTACCCTTATGAAAAATCGAACCGGGCGTTAATAACAGAATGTATTAGTATAATTGTTATTATTAATAATAATGTTTGTTTCCGCTATAAACCCTTCAAAGGGCTGTCCTTTAATTTTTTCACTTCCCTATGATGGAATTTCACTCACCTATAATTTCTAGCCTGGAACACCTTGGTACGGTGTTTTAGTTACCCTTTTAATCAAGCCTGCTCACTTTAGCTATTTATTGACTCTAAATAATTACAGTTACCAGATACGATGACTTTTACCTGCGGCTCAGAAGCAAAATGTTATTTTGCGGACGTGAATAGTAAGGTTAACTAGATGAGCATATATTGGAACGACATTTATATAAAAAAAATCTTGTCACATATATCATTCAACATCAAAAAAAAAAAATCACTAACAACAGATACATTTAACAATAAGATTAAAATCATTATTCCCACACGATCAAAGCCTGTGGAAATTTGTATTGGTACAATATATGCTGGAGTTGGAGACAAAATGACAATTTAAAGTGCACATCACAAACAGAAACATTCGAACCACTAAAAAAACAATTCATTATGACAACTGTTGAGAAGTTACTGACTCACAGGGTTCGTATAGAATAACGTTTGGATAAAGGAAAGGTAAGTCCGTTCACGCCCGAATGTGTAGTAATTTTAAACCGGAAGAACATTCTCCACCAAAAGCTCTGTACAGAAATATTGAGCGAATCGACACAGAATATATGATCGAATTTGGCCACAGAAGAGCCTTCAGAAACTGAGACCAAGGTATGACGCTCTATGGTTCTGGAATTAGGGGACTTTGGTCAATAAAGGGGCCGTGCGGTCTGTTTCCAGTTTGAGCAGTAAAACAGTCACCTGAATACTCGGATCATGACATCTGTTATATAAAAAAATGGTGATTTGCAAACATTTCGTATTCATAGGAAAGAAAAGGCACGTGTGCGTATTTTTCTGGAATGATGCATGGTGTTCTGAGCAGCCACATTTTACAGAATTGCTGAAGTTTGTGTTGGGGTAAGGGTACGCTTCCTAAAAACAAAGCCAAATAAATATCATTCTGAAGGTGTCGTCCGGCTGGGTAAACATGGAAGCGCTTGCAGGTTCCTCTTTTCCACTTGTTTATTAGAAAGTGGATTCTATTTCGACTCAAGTTCGACCTACAATACAGTTGATAGGCAGGGAAAGGCGGTGTGGAATCTTCTAGGCCATTTTGTGTTATTCAGCTCTTATCACGGCGTAGAAGGAAGCACAATGTAAATATTTAGACAACATGACGAAGGTTTAAGGCACACGTCGACAGCTCGCTGTTACTGTGCGTGCTGTCCAATGAAAAAGCTATTATTTTTTTGCGAAATGAAACACCTTACATAGTTTCAAATTACAGCCGTCGGAAAACGACATAAGACACGCGTTTGCCACGAAAAAGCTCAAATCAAGCGTCCCGTCTCAATCAGCCCACCACCAGAAATACTATATTACCCCGGATCCCTATGTCGGACTCATGTTTTAATCATGAATTGTGGGATATATAACTCCTCCAACTGTTTTTTTTTTTTTTTTTTTTCCCTGTTTTGACGTGAACATTTGGGGGGAAACACGACACATTTACTGATTAAATACATCGGCAAATAGCGAAATATCCGCATCAGTATATAATCGAAGGGAATGCGATAAATAAGCAGCTGAGTGGCGGTGGATGTGAGCGGAGTATTTACTGTTACTATTAAAACACTACGATTCCCACCATGCCATACCATGCCATGCCATCGCAGCCCTGCGGAAACTCAGCTGATCTTGATGTCATCTCGAATAAGTTCGGGTTCCCTTTAGCAGGTAGGCTGGATCGGGCCAGTCTCGTATTCATAGGTACTGATATTTCACTTACTCTTTTATTTACGCCGTCTTTGTTTTGTTTATTCCCTTTTTGTATTTGGATGCCGATAGATGCGGTTGTGTTTTGTGACTTCGTGTCGCTTCAGCACCGGCTGTAGTCGCCTTTAATGACACGGAGCGCAGAGTCTTTGACGTTTATCCGCGGCACTTGTAGTTTGGGATTTCATTTGATAGCCTTTTACTAAAAGGAAAAGTTTATAGAGATCAGTAACGTATAATGTAATAATGCCGACGTGCGTGTGCAGCTCTTGCTTACATTAGCGCGTAAAGGGGTTTATAGTTTACATTATAGCCTGTTTTTATCTTAATGGGTGGTGTTTGTATCGTAACTTTAAAGGGTACTGGATGTATTCCGCTGCAACGTTATTACTTTTTTTATAGTTTTTTTTTTTTTACGTTGATTTCTATCTTAGGTATGTTGTTTTCAGTCCACAGAAATGCATGCTGGAGTTATTTCCATATCCTTTAATATATTGCATCATATAATTTTGTATTTCTCCGTTTGCAGGGAAGTTTTTTCTGGCCGACGATGGCTTACGTGAAAAGTGGATGGCTGCACAGACAGAGTGAGTGGAAACCGGGGCGGACGGGCTGCAGGTTACAGTGTATCTATCGTGCGATTAATATCATCCAGTTACGGGAATATCGACTTAAAGACTGGCGACTGATCTCTTTGATAGTACTTAACACGTAGGTAAATCTTTATACGACGCCTCTTAGGCATTTGAAGTGAAAATATAAAGGCATGTTTCGGATTCTCCCTCTGCAGGTACCATTCTGCGCCGCTGGAAACGGAATTGGTTTGATCTGTGGTCCGATGGCAGGCTGGTTTTTTACAACGACCAGCATCGACGGGACATGGAGGACGAGGTCCACATGAAGGTGGACTGTATTAACATCCGCTCTGGGGCCGCGTGTCGGGGTTCGTACAGAGAGCGTGAAAACGGCGTGTGGCTGTACCAAGTCAAGCTTTTAACCTTTAATTGGCTGAAATCCGATATGGTGTGGTCTTAAAGAACATCTCTGTTTTGTCTAGAAGATCATGTATTATACAGTACGTCAGGGCTTCTCTCTCTCTTTGCAGATCTGAGCGTCCCCGAGGGTAAAGGACACGATTCCCTATTGCAGATTGTCTGCAGGGACGGCCGGACCATCAGCATTTGCGCAGACGGTGCAGACGATGCTCTGTAAGTAACTTGGAAACTCAGACATGCTACTTTAGCCATGTCAGTTGTTCAGAAGTTTTGGTGCATAATTGTGAATTTTGAAAAACATTTCATGCTTAGGCTTTGTTGCCAAGTACACATTTGAGACCTTGATTCTAAGATGGATTTTGCTGACATGTTCATGGGTTCTTGTTGACATAGGCTTTCTGTATTTCAGGGCGTGGTTAATGGCCCTCCAAGATGCCAGGGTGAACGTGGTGAGTGCGCACCTGCCGGGTTTCTCTGGTAGCTTCTGTCCGCTTCCTGATTGGGATCGCCCCCTTGTGGTGGTTTTTAAAAGCGCGCCACTTGGACAACGCTGAGCGTGGATGTCATTTCACATTAAGCCAGATTCAGCCTGCCCCTAACGGGCTGTGCTATTGCTTAGTCTGCCACACATCCGTCTCCGTGTTCACTATAGGTGATCCCTGCTGCTCAGGCTGGTTTTTCTGAGGAGGTCATGGCTTCCGCACCGCCCCCATACTCGGAGTATGCCCCACCCTCACAGGTAGTGATTGATTGTAATCTCCCTTAAATCTCCTAATTAGTGAGTGTATCACCATTCTAATGTTTTAACATAAGGTAGCATGTGGTTAAATATGAGCCGCCCACAGGTGTACCCAACTTATGGCCCGCCTCCTCCCAGCGCCCAGCTTCTCTACACTGCTGATGGACAGCCTTATGGAGTCGCTTACCCTTATCAGTACCAAGGTAACAAATGGGATTTTGGATTCTTCTCCATTGCCATTGAACAGTCAGCCTGCCACTCAGTCACTGCAAACACAACTCCCCTATCTACAAAAAGAACAAGTGATTTCCTTTAACTATGAAATGTTGCTCATTCTTAAGTGATTAGTTTAGTGTGCCCATGCTAACACTTTTTTTATTTTTTCAGGGATGTACCCTCCCCACCATATCATCGTTCAGGAGAATCGCCGTGACAGTGCGGGGGACATGGCCCTAGGCATTCTGGCTGGGGCTGCCACAGGCATGGCCCTGGGCTCCCTCTTCGTGTTCTAGGGTCTCGCACACATACCCACCATCCTTTCCACTAAGTCCCCCCCAAACTACTGCATTTAACTCCACAGTTTTGTAGCCGCAACCCAATGCGACCACAGCGCCCGTCAGCCCGTAACACCGCTCAGTCTGCTGTGCCACTCCCTCCTTGAAGACGTGCTGGTGATCCCCCTCTTTGTGTGTCTAGTGTGTGTGACTGTTCTGTCTACTAGATGACCGAATGCGCTTCCAGTCGGGAACCTCCAGTCAGGTGACCATACCAGTTTAAGGTTTAGTGTTTCCGCTCTCGTCACCTGGTTCAGTGTGAGCTTATCTGTTCCCCGGGCATTTAGTGGATAAGCATTGCCTTTTTGCTTTCGGTTCTGTGGCATTTTAGGGTGTTTTTTTTTCCCCTCCCCCAGTGCTGTCGATTGGCATTGTGTTACTCCACTCCAGTTTGTCATGTGTGCATTCGTTGGTTCAGTTTAACAGGCGTTACATGCGGGACAGGGTGTAGTATTGAAAATGCGTGTGTGTATTTGGGTTTTTATTCTTGTAAAGGGATTCCTGTTTTCTCTAAAGACGGTAATCTGAAACCTGGCATGTATTCATTCTTCAGAGCCTTGTACTCCATATTAAGTTAAGCTTGTATGTATTCTGTAGATTGGAAAATGTATGTTGATTTTTATTTTCTGTTTGCTTTATTGAAGGGAAATGGTTGTGTAAGGCAGCGCATGGTAAAGGTAATTTCTCCAGGTGGGTTTCTGTTGTGCATATAGAAGGTTTGGGAGTTGTGTATTCAGTACATCACCGTTTCATTTTTGGCATGAGCCCAAACTGCTACGAACTCCCCTCGCTAAAGAAAGTGGTCTGACTACACCCACCCCCATCAGAATATGAACCTCTTTATACATGGAAAGTCCAAAGATGACCACACAGTGGTGCAATGCTCCTTTAGCATATGAATACACACTTTGGTCACCAAAACATCGACAAATGAAACAGTCAAAGTGACCCAATACCCCCCCTTCATGTTTTTGAAAGGGCCAGTTTGATTTACCCGCTTACATGTCAGAGGCTATTGCTTGCCATTGTACTGCGATCACACTCCAGATAATCTGTTCAAAATGCGGCTGTGAAAGTTTTAGGCTGAGCCCAGAGCCATCCTGGGAAACCTTTCACTGCTGCTGTTCTTCACTTATCCCGTTTCTTAATGTATCCATAAACTCAGTGTGAGATCTTCATGCTTTGTGCTACAGTCCTGTGTGGTAGTAATGATTAATTTGACAGTCTAATGCCTTAGGAGATACAATATTGTAATTTAACATTAAAATAATTTGAAAATAAATGTCCTGCTTGCCTTTTTTAAATTTATTTTCTGCAGACTGGTTGTGTTCCTGGTAAACTGTTTACAGCATCCGCTACACAATCAACTAAGGTAATAACTTGTAGGTAAGGACTTTTAAGAATTTCATGGACTACGAGAACTAAAAATAGATCATATGGAAGTTGTCTGCCTTTGGGCATATTACGAGATACCCGACTGCATTTGGAAAGGACCCCAGTGTTTGGGGTAAAAGAGGAGGAGGATGCCCAGCATCAAGACGGACTCAGTTGTCACAACAATGAACACGTCATGGAAATGCGGAAGGCAAAGATCTAGTGGAGCGCCATCAACAGTCGCAAATAATAAACGTGCACAGTAACTCTCAGAGTGGGGGTGACGGGCTTTATTTTTCATATTTCTTACTGAGTCAATTTAAGTTTCGAGTCTAGCCCCTGTTTTTGGTTCGACTACGTCATTGATAAAAGCCAATAAATTTGTTTTGCATTGCAATTTTCTCAGGGGTTTGATTCCCCAAGTGTCGTAAAAGGCTTCATCTCCAGAAGCCTTCGGCTCCTCCGTGCGTCGTTTATTTCTGCGGGCACTGTTAGCACATTTTTCGTTTTTGAATCGAGCCGTCCATCGCTTTGGGTGTCTGCGTTATATCCAGCACGTAACGCCAATATCGTGAGGAGATAAACATCAAAAGGTAGAGCCGGTTATTATTTTCTATAGACACAAGGTGGCAGTGTTTTACCGCTTTTAAATTTAATTGCAATCACGTAATGCTGGCATTGCAATCCCTGCTTAAGTGCAACAGCCCCAGTTGCTCTTTAAGAAGGATTTGCCAAGGGTTTATGCCCCTCCGTCATTGTGATATCCTTCATTTGCGTTGGTTTTATCCGCTTTGAGCAATTTCGTTGCCAGTGAAAAAAGGCATGCTTGCGTCCGACTTGTTAAGGATTGCTGAAAAGGTCACTCAGGAGCGTAAATCTATTGCAGTGTAGGCCGCGTGCAGAACTGCTGGAGTTAATCATTGGTAATGCACATGCTTAGTGTATTGTAACACAGCTTCAGTGTGGAATTAATTATGCATTTTAATCACACATCCCCGAGGTTCCACTGTAATATATTTTCAATAAAACTGAATAATTTACGCGTACATTACTAATTAACTATATCAAATGAACATTAACATCCCACTGCTGTTCACGGGAAAGTCTCATGGTTGAAAACGTGCGTACCAGATTACGCGATGGAAAGGCAAACAATAGCGTCCCTTATTATAGCAAAAGGTTACATAACATTTCCTTCATCAGCATTTGAGCAGTACAAACGCTGTAGCTAGCCATTCCACCAAGTTTTATTCCAATTGAAGGTTGCAAATTTAGACCATGTTCAATAGAGAGGGGCGGACTACTGCAAATGGATAATTATCATTAATTATGAAATACAAATATCTTTATATATATGCTGAAACAACAGGGACCTTGATATTAAAAGCGCCTATCATTTCATACTAACAAAATACTCCATGGTTTTGATATTCTTATTGAAGCAGACCTTTGGCTGTGTCCTCCAGTGGTGAAAGAATGACCATTCAGGAGTATTACTGAGGGTGCCACTAACATGATTATTATGATGAAATTAGAAATAGTTATGGTTACACCTAAACCTACACATTTTCTGTACCGATACAATGGATGATGTATTATGAAATTAATCATTTGTGAATGCAAAACTTGGTCACTTCAAGTTTATTTTGCTCGGTGATGATTCAAAGCTCCTGACAACCTCTGTTCATTACGCTTCGATCTGACACTATATAACTAACTGTGGGCTAACACAACACGTGGATGTTCTTATCCTCCGAGACATAGTTTGGATCAGAAAGTGTGTCATTTGATCTGTCATGTTGTTTTGGTTGTACAGTATTTTTCTTCACTCCAATATGCACGTTAAAGATGAGATGTGGGAGCTGCTATCAGACTGTTGGTCTGGGTGGCCTGGAACGCATGTTTGCCAGGCCACATGCATCAAGAGCTGAAGCACTTAGGCTTCTGTTCAAATTTCTTACGGAGTGTCTAGTATAAGGTGTGCATATTAAATTCTGCTATCTCCTCTGATGGGTGGAAGCTCTTTCTTCCTTATGAAAATACTAGCATGGAGGATTAATTATTGAACTGCCCCAATGTTCCGGATTACTCCTCCAATAAAGCCTCATTAAAATATACAGCCGTGTAAAATAAAGGTTCGGTGAGTTTTCGTAGATCTCAGGACAACCTAAGTCCTCATCGCAACAGAAAGGATCACCCAAACGCCCCGATTCATAGCCAATTCCTTTGAATGAAACACGTTTAATTTCCGTTGGCATTCAATATAACATTAAAATAATTGCGAATTAAAGCTAATCTAGTACCATTGCAATTTTAAACTTAGATTTAACAGAGGAAATTGAGATTGGCTAAAAACATATCTCTTATGCACAGGGATGGAAGTTCATTTAATGTACGTGTTATGTATGTGCTTTTACGTAGGGAAGTCAGAAACACGGGAAACATTAGTACGGTCGAGGTCGATGTACACGCAGGCTTCATGTAAACGCATCGCTCGTTTCCTCAGAAAGTTTCACGCGGCGTCTGCTGCGTGTGCATAACGCCGAGGTCTGTTAAGGCGCGCAGAAATAACAGACGTAACGTTAACGAGGGCTGCGAGTCGTTAGGCGCATGTTCTGGGGTGCTGGGACATGGAGTCAGTGAACTCAATGATAAATAAAATGAAAAAGCTCAACGTGATGTCTTCAGTTTCTTCACCATTCTTTTCGCCTATCTTGAAACCCGGAGCTAGTCGCCGTGTTTGGAAGGACACTTCAGTGTAAGACATCTAAAGACCTGTGTATCCAATGAGAAGGTAATGATAACACATCACCCCACGGTGCGTATCAGCAGCTTGCAATTCTAACTGGTTCTGCTAACCTATTTGTTAATTCAACGTAATTGAAAAGGCAAGGAAAAACCAGTGAGCTCCAGAAGAGTGGACCCATAGCCCAGAGATGTCCTCATCAGGCCTTTGAATGTTCTGTGAAATCAGTCACAGAAAAGTAATAATCCAGCAATTCTGTCAGACTTGAATGTCCAGCCTGCTCCAAAAATGTTTGCACGTAATTGAGAGAGTTTCTTATTTTTCTGAGAAATTCGCAAGAACTTCAACTTAGGGGATTTGAGAGTCTTCTTTGATCATCCCTCTGAAGAATAAAAATGAAAAATGGCTTTTCTTCAGCAATTGGCCACTCAAAACAGGCTGTCGCCATGCTAACGGGGCAATGCGACCCTTAACCTTCAGTGAGCGGATCGATCGCTACTCTGCTCCTGATTGTGAGTTGAATCAATACCCATTTGTGCCCTTCAGGAGTCATTAGTGTACCAACGAAGTCTTTCTAAGATATTCCCTTTTGCTCTTGCTGTCCTTCTTCGTTTCCTCCAGAAGGTTATGCTGGGACAGCTCGGGGAGGATCGTGAGGCTGAATACAGGAAGCTGCTTTATTTCAGAAAATTTGTTTCTATCCGAACCCATTCCATCTCCACAGGTCTGAGTGACAAGTGACCTTTGCACTGCTTTTACCATCCTGGCTCCTGGGGAGGGAATACAGTGGCGGGAAGAAACAGCAAGTAACACGGTACCAGATACAGGTCGGTGTGGCTTGTGGCCCCTTGTGAATGGCGGATTAGGTTGTGCTGGCCAGTTCTCATCTATCATTCCAGGAGAGCAGTTGTATCCCGTGCCTCAGGCGTGAGGTTCAAATGACCGATAGGGTACATCTTCCTTTGATAACCCTCTGTCTGACACACAGTTGAAAAAACATGCACTCACATAGTCAGCCTGTCTGTCAAATGAGGCATAGGGGCACAAAGTGACACTGCAGGTATACTGCCGGGCAGGGCCAGAAGGACGGCAGTGTTGCCCACACTGCTGCCACTTTTTTACAGATGAATCCCAGGCTGCTGGTGAGGTACTGGAATGCAGACTCTAACAGCAGATGCTTGGAGCTTCACCCAGCATTAATTAGTGATTCTGTCTGGAGAGGGGTGGGCCATTCTGGGGTCTTTGGTTGAGCTCTAGTGTTCCACATGTCCCCCTAGGGGGAAATCCTCCTGAGCAGAGTGTGTATGCGTTTATTTATAAGGTCACATCCTGCAGTCTTTCTGATGAACTATTGCACTGCGGGGTAATATCCTACGGGAGGGTCCGTTGTCCACCGTTCCGTACAGAGACCCCGCCGGCTCTTGCATGCCACAGTTATTCCGGTACCACTGGGAGTGAGAAAGCGGGCCCTTGGAGCTTGTGGCCGAAAACCGCAACATGGAAAATGCTGCAGACAGACAGGCGTGTTTCCCAGCGGCCTGACGGACACGGCGCTGCGGATTCGGGGTATTTGAACAGAGGCTGATGTGACTCATGGTCGTATAACAGTTTCCAAGTGTAGTCTGTGGCATGGTTTGGATCCCAGTCTCCGATGGCAAAGGTAACGTGCCTGGCTGCATGTCTGACTAACGAACGGCCACAGTGAGCCACCTCCACTGCCGTGTGGTTCGATTGGCTGGGGTCTCACGGTTAGCCTCTGGCCATTTTGCCCCATATATCATTGCAGACTGTCCCCTCTCTTCTGAGACAATGCAGTAAGGGTGGTCTTCACAAGCTCAGGGGAAAATCAGTCACAGGCAGAAATGTCTTGTGTTTTCTTCGCTGATGTACTTGTGATTTGTGGCTCGTACGTTTATTGATTGGAATCGCTCTCTCGGGGGGTCAGGATGTATTTTCCGAATTGGCTTTTTCTGTCTTTTGCCATCATGCTGGGAAATCGACCGTAAACTCATTTGTACCATCTCTTGTTGGAGATGTACTGTATAAAACAATATCTTATTGGCTGTTCGAATTCTTCGCTTTGTGCGGAAATGTCTGCCGCGCTCATGTTTGGTGACTTGCTTGTTAAAAATGCCCTGTTTGGAAGAGTACTTTGTTTTCTTCATTTCCCCTTGTTGGCCATGTTATGCAGCTTGGAAATGAACCTTGGGGCAGGTTCAGCTCTCAGGCAGGACTAGGTAATGAGTTAATATTTATTTAGATAGGAATTAGCGTGCAGAAGGAATAAGAAACAGACTGCTGAGTTCCCAGTAAATGATAGTGCTTCATGCCAACCCTGTGAAGGAATACATATCATTTAAACTAATGGCAAATCGATTCCCTGGCCTGCCTGATTAATTACCGGCAGTTAAAGGTTTTTTTTTAATAACACTGGGGGGGGGAATGCGCTGTTTAATCCTCTGCGCCACTGTTTTTCTGGACCAGCGGGTCTGGCATTGCGGAGGTGTGTCTGAAACAGCAGGGGTCCTGTCTAAGCTCATTAGATGGCCGCTAGCTTTCCATCTGAGGATGAAACAGGAACCATTTTGCTCTGCAAGCACGTCCTTCTAAGCCAGGCATGGCCTGGATGTCACTTGCCTGAGTGGATAGACTGGCTTGGATCTCTGTGCTATTCTGCATATCTGAAGCCAGTTACACACGAATACAAATTCGGTATCCATATGCCATCCCTACAGATGAGTGGGTCCATACGGGTAGGCTCTCTTTGACGCAGCGTTTCCTGAAAAGTAGCTAAGAAGATGCTACAAAATCAAATGAATTGGACCTTTCTGTGACTGTGCCTCGTGTGTTGCCGTCACGTTTTTTTGGATTCTGTTTTGCTGCAAGTGTTAGGAGAAGCTAATCAAGCAGTTAAAAAGGTACAAAAGAGAAGTGGATGTGCGGGTTTTGGGGAGAAACTTTGGCTTTTTTTGACGTTTGACCATATGCATCGCAGCTATTGCAGATGAAATGAAATCGACCTGCCAGGAATGCCTCAGAAGTCAGACACCTGAACGCTTCAGCAGCTGCATAACTGGAGCCTGCCTACATGTACGTATTCTATATCCTCAGCGTGTTTTGCATATTGCTTATATATGCTGAAATTACCACACATTAAAAAAAGTATGCTGCATTAAATGCCAACAAAGGACCGGCTTACTTTAACACGGAGATTGTTTAAATAACAAGCAATATCCAGGGTTTTCATATAAACGCCATCATTGTTAAAATAGTATAGTCAATTATAAAGGCATACAGAGAAATCCTGAAAAAATGCCTGTCAGGTGGTGCTGTGACACGACCAATCATGGTGAGCAGGGGACTGCAGGGTGGACATGCAGCGACTGGCCTACTAAGAAGTCCACAGGATCAACAACCACGTGACACGCTTCAGACGTACCCCAGAGCCAGCGGGGAAGATGGACTGTGAGCTTGGCGGAATGGTGCCATGTTTACAGGGAAGCTCATTATATGCGGAGATTAATAAGTAGGTGTTGCGTTTAAAAGAGCCCCCCAGCCCTGACAGCTCGGCTTTAACTGTTCCTCCTGTCTGAGGCTCATCACCCTGGGATTTGGGATTGTGGCAAAGTCGTCACAAGGAGTTTGCAATTCTAAATGACGCGAGTGGCAGCCGCTGGCCTACATTGTTCTCCCTTTATTCTTTTCGAAAGCTTCCCCTTCCCTCTCTTAATCGTGCTGCCTTTCGGTCACCTTGGTGTTGTGTCTTGGACGTTTTTAGCTCTCCTAATAGACCATGCCGCTCAGGACAAGATCCATGAAAAAGACTGTGGCTTGTAGCCCCTTTATGGAGCTGAAGTGACTTTTAATGATGTAATGACCGTCCGTCACCGTGACACTAATAGATGTCACTCTCGCGGGACGGACAGCAGCACTGAGGTTCAAAAGCCGGATTTTTCCATTAGTGCAAACAGGTCCCACATCAGCAGGAGGGATGGGCCTGTTATGCCATCAAGTTCTCCATCAAAGTCTGATTCTTGTCGTGGTTGCATTTCGGCAGTGTGGCTTTCTGTGGTTTGCTTCTCTGTTGTCATTGTGCAGCGGTTTTGTCTGGAGGGTTCGAGTCTAACTGACAAACAAAGGAATCGGGAGTCGCCAGGATCCGGAGGAAGGAATCGGCACTTAGGCAGCCACCACGTATGCCTTAAAGAACATGCTTCCGAACTACCCTGTCGAAGGTTTCTCTGGGTCTAATCACATCATTCCTGAAATAAGGTACTCCAGACTGTTGAAATCCGGGTACTGCGGTTTCCTCCCGCAGTCCACATTCATGCTGTCCAGGCTTGTTGACTTTGCTGAATTGCTTGTTGTGTGGGTGTGTTAGTGTTTAATGGCAGGCAGTTGGGGCCCTTCCCTGTCACATCAGCTTTCAAGTGGACCCTGGGATAATGTGGGACATGACACCAGGAAAGAGGGAGGGAGGGAGAGAGAGAGAGGGAGAGAGAGAAGTGAAATAGTCACATACCGGGTTCACTGCTTGACATGCTGATGCTGGTCCAGTAATGTAATGCTACACTATACTAACATTTGTCCTATAAGGCCAACAATTCCAGAGTTTGTGTATGACTCTCAGTGAGAAAAGGCAGATCTACAAACTGTGTAGAAAACCTGGTCGATTTGAAAGCAGAACTGTATCCCTCTGAGCACTGCTCCTCACACAGTAGACTGAACCGCGGGATTTCTTTGTGAAAATCTCCCTGCCTCTCACACTATCACTCTGCCCAGGTATAAAATTTCACAAAGAGCTGCAATAACTTCTGAGATGACTGATTTCTGCTTAGCTTGCATTTGAGCCACACCAGAATACTTGGACAAAACATTGAAAGGCCGGGCTGACAATAGGGGGCGCTGCTTACTATGATAACATTGTTCATTTGCTCGATGTGCCTCTCTCCATTTTCCCTGACTGCCTTATTCATATTTTAGAGAAATTGCCTTTTCTGTGCAGATCTCAGTGGCCATTTCAGTAGGGACCACATGTTTCCTGTTGGAGGAACCTGCTCCTGGATAACTGAGCAGTTCATGTATCTTTATTCACTTTTCATACAGTTGGCTCTGACTGATAGTTGGCAATTTATAACAATTGCGTTACTTAGACCACACTTTTCCTTTCCTGGTTTCAAGGATTCATGGGAAATTACAATCTGAAAAGTATCTAACTTCCAGATGTTTAATGTACATAGGGTAACAAAAGAACTTGTGATTCAGGGTGGTTTAATATTTGAGATTCTGTTTGTGTTTGGTCAAATCAGCTGTTCCAGAACAGGTCACATATGGGTCAAAGAACCCAGTTTTAAAGTAGCAGAGCCTGTAACTAACCACCGTGAGGTAGGCCTAATGCCCTGCTGGTATTGTGCAGGTCCAATGCTCTGCCTGTGATGTTAAAGCAGGCTGTGTGCTGTCCACGGTTCTGAAAGATGCATAGTGCCTGGAAGGCATGTATCACTTTATGGAGCGCGCGTGTGTGTGTGTGTGTGTGTGTGTGTGTGTGTGTGTGTGTGTGTGTGTGTGTGTGTGTGTGTGAGAGAGAGTGTGAAAAAGAAGAGAATGATCGCAGGGCTTCAACTAAATATTGCTGCTGTTACTGCATTACTGCTTATAAAGGAAATTAGTTTTTTTAAGTGTTTTAATGGCATCTTTTAGAGGTATACATTCACCAACAATTGTACTGAAAGTCTGTGAGCTTCGGAACCTCTTAATGCAATTAGAGTGCTCTGAGTGAATGAAAATGTAGTGCTGAATGAGTATATCTGCATGATGATACAATGCTGAACGAGTACACGGCATTCTGCACGATGGTCAAATGCTGAAGGCATAAAGATTGCTCTGTCCGAAGATGATAAAATCCTGCCTAGGGGTCGTTTTAATCATCTGGCAGCAAGCTGTGGAATTCTTTGGCAGCGATGCGGATGATTCCATCCTGGCTGGCATCACCCTGCCGCTGTGTAACCTGTGCGCCTGTGTGTGTGAGGAGAAAGGAGCACAAGAACGGCGTGTGGTGTCATAAGCAAGAGGTTAACAGCAGACTAACAGGAGAATGAGTTGGGGGTCTGGGGGGTCTGTAACACACACTTGATTGAGTACTCTGTCACCCCAAATCTCCAGGAGACTTATGGAAAACCCATTTCATTCTCAGCCGCTCTGACCTTCATTCTGTTTTATCTGAGCTGCTGAAAGGGCAGTAAATTTAAACATTCCTGTGAGTCCGTCCCTCAGAATCTCCTTAAAAAAGGTGATTCCACAGGAATGTCTGTCACAGGAATGTGCTCCTTTGCGTTCTTATTTTTGTAGGTAAAAATAGCAGAGCACTTTCCAAGGGTTCTTCCTGTTAGCTGCAGCCTCCTAGGGAGACAGGAGTCAGGCTAGAACTGCTTTATTTTTCATGGCAACCGTCTTTTTATTTTAATTATCACAAGAAAAAGCACATCGCCAGACAGGTCCGTCTGGAACATGCAGGATGGGGATGGTCAAAGAGATGGAAGAATACCGAACATTTGCAATGTGCATAAATTATACTAGACCGTAAATGCCTTGCTGTATGGTGATGGCCGAGAAAGTGTATGTTTTCAGTTCATTTTCTGCTAGGAGCCTGATGCTCTGGAATTAAATGAAGACATTTTTCCTCCATGTTTTCTGTTTGCTTGCCACCTTTCGAGCCGTAAATGTGGAAGACTACAGGAACACGCCAGACAAAAGAAAACATTAACAAACAGCCGTTGGATTTACTGACGACTGTCAGCTGTAGGGAATGTTATGCCAATCTCACATTCCAGTGTGGAGTTGCTTTTGCTGACCACTTTGAGGTCTTTGAATTAAAATACATTGCTGTCAGTCAGTGACATTGCATAACTTTGTATGCCATCTATTTAAAGTATCCCATAACTAATAACAGTCAATGAAACTTTTGTTTTTCTGCCAGCGACCATATGCTGCAAAGCTTCTCGACTTTGCTGTGTCCAGGGCATCGGCTCGCTGGAATCCATCGGTACATGTGCGAGGGCGGTCGCTGATGTGTGTGACGCGGCCACTAGGCAGGTGTGCCACGGACTGAAAGCCGCTTGGTTGTGCTGTCTGAGCCCTGCAGCTTTAAGGCTGGGACGCTGTCACCTCCCGTGCTTTTGTGTCACATTTTAATGAGCCCTATATACACACAGATGCTTCTGTAGGTAGTCCTCGGTGACGTTCCTAAGTCATTCACTCGAAGGTCGTTTGCTGGAGATTTGGCCCTTTTGATGGTGGTTAACGCACCCGAGACCCTGAATAACACGCCCCCCCTTTCTCCTCACTCAGCAGGGCCCCGCGCTGATCGATACCCTCTGCATATTCCAGATAAATGTTTCATTGGGTTTTTAAGATTCCCAGGCTTGCGACTACGAGTCCTGATGCATTATTGAGCAGACCGTACTGCCTGCCCCTTCACAGAACAAGTGAATCATCCATTACCGTCTCATCCAATGGAGATATTAAAGTTTTATCTCAGCTCCTCTGAATGCACCTAGGTTCACCCTGCTTTCAACAAGCCATGTCCCTCCACATAGTGGGGTGGCCTGTCAGGTAAGGAACACAAGGCTCCACTGACACTCTGCTGACCCACATTAACCCTAACCCTTCCTCTACTGAAGTTCCACCCCACCCTCTCAACCCCACCCCTGCACTCAAGCTCCTCCCCCACACTGGCAGTTTCACCTGACTGTGGTGTCCTAATGGGTAGCCCACAGATTGTCTGACACATTCTGGGCAGATGTGTGGCTGGTAAAAACTGTGTACGGTGACTGCAAGACGGTGCCACAAACCTGTGAGATTGCAGGAACGCCATGTTATGACAACACCAGAAGGGAGAGGGATTGACACGTGGGTGGTAACGAAGGGATCACTTTCATGCGTGTGTGGGGGGGTGGCAATGGGCTGGTTTGGGGCTTTAATGAATCATGCACCGTGAGGCGTTTAATCTGTGATGCGGGTGAAACGTTCAAATGTTGCACGAGAGAGACTGCTGTTAACATGGCAAGGGTATAAGGGTGACATTGTGACCTTTCCCTCATTAAGGGGGCTCTGCCTGTGCTTGACTGAGGCTGCCTTTGGATGTGTGTGTGTGCATGTAAAGCGTTGAGTATGTGCCGTTTCTGGGTATAGTTTTCTGTGTGTGTATTATGGAAATGTGTACTTATATATTTCTGATGGCATGTGAGTTTATTTGTGTGAAGTTACACCGTGCTTTCTGCCTGATTAATATCTCAACTTTTGGCATAGATGAGTCATCTGACATAACTTACCTCAGACGGGAAACGCCCAAGATTCCTGCTCTTTGATCTCCTTCCAAACGTATTAATACCGACCCCTGCACGCCTACTCCATTCACGTGTTTCTCCTTCCCTTCTCATGTGCCTGCTCCATTCATGTGTTTTCTTGTTCCCTTCCCGTGTGTCTCACCAGAGTTCTTATTCCTGTCGTAGCGGTGTGCACCGCGGCCTACCAGCCGGATGGTCTCCTCTGGGATCGTCGGGTTGAGCCACCTTTCTGTAATAATCATGGCGGAGGAGTCCTGTATGTTTTTCTGTGTAGATGTAATAAGGTCCAACTCTTCCTTTTTGTTGGCGAGTAATTTTGCATTCGTAATAAACAGACTTGATAGTGGAGGTCTGCGTGGGTTTCTTCCTACCCTACCAAGTATCCCAGCTCGGTAGCTTTGCATTTGCTTCCTCCCTCTGCGCCTTCTTCATCGTCTTCTGGGTGGGACGGCGATCCATGGAGACCTTGGCGGTCTGACGAACTCCGTCGGAATGTTCTAGCTGAAGTTCTCGTTGTTAAAAACGCAACCACTGTGCCTCAGACCGATGTTTGTCGGCTGTACAGTACGTTATCAACACATGCAGCACTCGAAATAAACACAAAGAATTCTGATTAAAGAGCACCGATTCAGGAAGCGCTGAGCCACTGAACGTATGCGCGCCGCCATCTTGACTACTTAACCCTTAATGTTTTAAGGTTTGGATTATATAGCAATGATGGCCTTGAATGCATTCACAGACATATTTTAATAAGTATTAGGTAAAGAGAATCGGGGCCTTAGAAAGTACAGTCACTGTTGTGTTTTTTTAACCAGAGAGCTTGTGTTAGTTGACCACGTGAGATCTTCTGAAATGTGGGTGCCCAGGAACCTGAAACGTGAGACTCTATCCACTCTTTCTCCATTTATATGTAGTGGGGGATGGTCATCTTGTTTCTTCTTAAAATCAGTGATGAGCTCCTTTGTTTTCTTGGTGGTGCTCAGAAAATAATCTGATACTCAACACCATGTTAGCCTCTGTACCTCCTCCCTGTAGGCTGTCTCGTCACCCTAGGTGATCAGCCCCACCACTGTTGTGTCGTCTGCAGATTTGATGATTGTGTTCGTGTTGTGGACTGGCATACAGTCATAAGTATACAGAGAATAGAGGAGGGGGCTCAACACATGATCTTGTGGAGCCCCAGTGCTGAGTGACAAGATGGAGGAATGGTGGGGGCCCATCCTGACTGACTGCTATCGATCTGTTAGGAAGTCTTCTGTCCAAAGGCAAATGTTGTCTGCAGAGCCTAAGATGGACAGCTTGGAGACCAGTCTGTTAGGTAGGATGGTATTAAAAGCAGAGCTGTAACTGACGGACAGCAACCATGCATATGTATCTTCTTGTTCTGGGTGGAGCAGTACAGTATGCAGGGCAGTAGCAATAGCACCATCCGTTGATCTGTTAGCTCTGTAAGCGCATTGTTGTGGGTGCAAAGTGGGTGGGAGAGCAGCCTTGATGTAGGCCTACTTGAGGACCAGTCTCTCCAGACACTTCATGGTTAATGGTGTTAATGCCATGGGTCTGTAGTCGTTGAGACTGGTTTTGGCTGTCTGCTTCAGGACTGGCACTGTTTCCAAAGACATGTTGGAACAGTGCATTGTAACAAGGATAAGTCGTAAATTTTTGCGAACACTCCAGCTAACTCATCAGCACAGTCTTTGGGAACCCGTCCTGGAACTCCGTCCAGCTGCCTTCTGTATGTTGATGTTACGGAATGTGCATGCGACTTGGTGGGTAGTCAGCAGTCTGTATGGTGGGTACCTGACTGATGGAAGTTGGAGCTGGAGCAGAAGACATGGCAGTCACCTCATAACAACCAAAGAAGTGGCTGAGCTGTTCTGCCAGCGATGCACTGCTGCCGGTGGTCGGGCTGGTGCTGTCCTTATAATTAGTAATTTGTCCCATGCCTTGTCGTACTCTCCAAGGGTCTGAGATGTTAAGGTGACTCACAATCCTTTGTTTGTAGGCTAATTTAGCATCTCTGATGCCCCTCTCCAGGTTGGACCTACTCACACTGTATTGTGCTGCATTGCCGGACCGGAAAGCCATGTTGCGGGCTTTTAACAGAAGTCAGACGTCTATGGTCATCCATGACTTGTTGTTCGGAAAAACATGTATACGTTTGGTAGTGGTGACACAATCTACACAGCTCTTTATATAAAACAATGCAGTGGAAAATTTGCACGGCATATAGAAAGGGCAGCATTTTACCGATAAGTATTCCAGGTCTGTAGAGCAGTGGTTGATAATAACCTTAGTGCTTGTACACCAGTTATTGTTCATGTTTAATACAAAGTCCTCGTCCTCTTGTCTGTGCTGTCCTTCTACTGAAGTCACAGCTGGATTCCTTTTTAAACGTTTTTCCCATGTTATTTGGTTCTGATGCTTACCTGTTACTCCTGATAAGGGGCTTTAGCTGTGTGATCCCATTGTTTACCATTCAGCTACCTAAGACGCATCTCTGTGTTCCCTCCTCTCGCTCTCTGTGTTCCCTCCTCTCGCTCGCTGTGTTCCCCTCCTCTCTTGCTCGCTGTGCTCCCCTCCTTTTTAAAGGCTTTTCTCATTTGGTTCTGATGTTTGCCTGTTACTCCTAATGTAGTCCACCTTATATCCCCATTATTTTCCCTAATTGTGTTGTCAGGGGTGCATTTGGGGGGGGGGGGGGGGGGGGGGGGCGTCCCCCAAATAAAGTAGTTTAACGCCGGGAGGGGGAAAGGGGGTCGGGCGGGGTGCGGGTAAGGGGGGCTGCAACAAAAAAAGGCCCCGCCCCGGCGGGAGGGT
>JAACJT020000064.1:14453087-14499184 GCA_009936485.2 Gymnarchus niloticus | reverse complement strand
GTTTGTTTTTTTTTTGTTTTTTTTGGTTCGGTTTGCTTTCTTTTGTGGTGTGGTGGGGGTTGGGGGGGGGGGGGGGGGGGGGGGGGGGGGGGGGGGGGGGGGGGGTCTTATCTCACCACTGATAGCATTCAAAGCCCTGCAGGGCTAAATGGATGCTGGCAGGCTGCATTAACGAGAGTTGCAATATGAACATGCACCCGCCTGCAGAACCGGTGTCTCCTCTTGTCGTGAGGAACCTGGGTTGTGCTTAGAAGGCAGAGAGGATGCTTCCTGGAGCGTGATGTTGTGGCGTCCCACCTGGCTCTCCAGGTGTAATGTGGTGCTCGAGGTAACTGTCACCTCGGATACAAGTTGGGCTTTCAGATGCCACATGGGAAGGGAAATCTGAAAGCATGAATTCTGGGATTTGTGAACAAATCATCGTGAATCAATCAGCAGAGAGGCCCAAGCAACATCCCCATCAGCCACAGACTGTGTGATGTCAGGCCGGATAGCCTGACATCACACGATTCAGCCAGAATCACCGCACTCCAAACCTGCATCTGTGAAGGTGACCAGGTTTCGGGGCTGATCTTGGTAGACACTGATGTCCCCCTGCTTTCAGGGTGATGGACGTGATCCTGGGTCCTCACATCTTCAATGTGATAAATGGATGATGACCCTCTCCATGATGCATATATAAAGCACATCAGGCCCACAAGTAAACAGCTGTGGGTTGCTCTGTCGTTTCCCAGACAACCCCGTTGAGTGCCCCGTCTGGGTCAGCCTGTGGAGGTGAACTTGGACCCGATGGCTATGTTTTCTGAGCAGCTGTTAGCTGGCCTCCCTGCACAGGTCCTGAAAACAGTCCCCTGTGAGCCCAATCATCATCTTTCATGTATCTGTGCTGAGATGCCGCTATCGCCACGGTAACCCAGCTGGCCAGGGGAACTGACATCAGCGGGTATTAAATTAAGATTTGATTACTCGGCAGGGCCCTAGTGAGAGTGGGCCTGTGATGCAGGTGTGTACAGTCACACTATGTACAGTCCATGCCGAGCCATGGTGAAGCCAAAGAATTCCTGAGCTGTAGCGTTAAACACTCGCCGACTGAGGTCGTTGGTCCTCATAGCCTTGCTCTTTTCAGGCGTGCATTTCCTTCTGTCTCTCAACAGTGTTTTCATGGCAATTTTAGAGAGACACATTCCTTCTTAAGTTATGGAGGGTCTCTGAAGGTTCATCAGGCTTCCCTTAACCTGATGGGCATAAGGGCTTGGCACCACACCTCTGCCCAAGCTCAGTAACTTGCGCTTGAAAGTGGAGATACGGAGCATCAAACCTCATGTTGGGAGCATCCCATAATTAACTGGAGGAGGAGGTCAGACTCTGATTGTAGATGGACAGTAAGAAACTTTCACTCCTGCGACCTTGGGGTGGATTTGGAGCTTTGGAAGGTGCCCATTACCTCCTGGTCAGTGTGGTAAGGATCTGTGGAAGAACTGTGGCGGGGCAAAGGGATTGTGGGTAATCTTCAAACCAAAAATTATACCTACCAATTCGGTCCTAACAAAAAAAAAGTTATTACCATCTGTAGTCAAGTTCGGTCTGCTCTCTCACTGTCCGTTTTACTTTTATCGTATAAAAGTAGATGTCCCTTGGGTATCCACATGAAAACATGAAGGGTGAGGGTCCGGACAGAGCACGCCGTCTGTGAGGCACAGATGGCTCCGATGACACATGTGACACAAGGGAGAGTGTCTGCTAGGTGAGTTAATAATAGACTTCTATCACCATGGCGGTTCCGTCTTCTGAAACCGTCTGTGGGGTTAGGCCCAGTTCAGTGTGAGTACCCTGAAGGAATAGGCTGTGAGGTGCCTTGTTTTGAGGGTACAGCCTGCCTAGGACAGCATCAGAAGGTGTCAGTCTCTATTCACTCTCCTCTGACCCTTGGTTTTTATTGGAAGGTGGCATTTCTACCCCCCCAGTTGGTTACCTGAGCCATCATCAGTGATAACCCCCAGGACCTGCTGTTTTGGCTGATACCCCCTGATAAGACAAGACTTGGGTTGATCAGCGCCAGCCTGAACAAGCAGCCAGGAGTTTCCGGACATCCAGTGACTGCCAAGAATCAATCAAGTATTCGTTTATACTTGATGCGGCCAGTAGGGGACACATTGGACTGCAGTGCCTTATGTTGTGGCTCTAACATCAGGGTGACGATGCTGGCCTTTGCGTATTGTTTAAACATTGTAGAAAATGCCACTCTGTGTGTTTGGCACGCTAGAGGCATAAAAATAAAACACCATCCATCCATCCATCCATCCATCCATCCATCCATCTTCAAACCCCTTATGCTGGCCAGGCCTGTGGAGGGGGGGAGCCTATCACAGGCAGCACAGGGTAATCGGTTGGGGTCACCATGGACACACACACACACGATGATACACTACAGGCATCATGGAGACGTCTGCTAGCCTAACTTCATGTCCTTGGGCTCTGAGAGGAAGCTGGAGAAGCCAGCTGGAGTAGGCAGGCTCGGCCTGATCCAGACATTTCAAATAAATGCATTTATTTTGTTGTCTGAGACCGCTTGCAGCCCAATGTCAGCATCTGTGATGAGCCTCACTGTCTGTGGAATGACCCCACCCTTCATCACTTCACCTCGCTCCACAATGACGGGGGGGCAAGGGTCTGGGATACCTCTAAATGTTACGCTGTCTCATGGTGACAATGACGTCCCCTGCCTCTCCCAGAGAGGACATTGAGGGCACTGCATGTTTAAGCTGAATCAGACTCATGAAATGGTTTGGAAAGCCAAGGGTTCATATCTGGGCTCATGTAGCCCTCCAAGCAGTTTCTGCCATTATGGCTTCTGTGTGCTGTGTGAATGAAACCAAACAAGGGGTGGGATGAATTGCTGCCCACCAATGGCAGGACAGCACACTGAATCCTTTGGCATTTCCATAAATGGCAATAGATTCTCCAGGCCCCAGGTAATTGGCTGTTTCTTTGATGCCAGAACATTCCGGTGTAACACTTTGTTCTGTATTAGCAGAACATTTTCCTCTTTCTGTCTTTCTACTCTTAAAGATGACAGTATTGTCCCTTGATCTGCCTCTGCCTTCCTGCCAGCTCCAGCAAGGGGCATTTCCTAATTAAGGAACATTTCTTTGGTTCTACCACCCCCCTGGCCCACCACAGGAATATCGGATTGCAGAAGGCTTCTGTAAAAACAGTCTAACGATTGTCATGCTAATCCACACTCTGAAGGTCTTGCCTTGTCTTATCAAGCTGAAATCAATACAATAAAGCAGGTTTAATATGATATAGTGAATTTAATTGGTCCCACCGCTTAGTCTTTGCGTGTACCTTCCTGTCAGACTGTGTCTGATTCGCTGTCCTGTCATTGCAAAGTGCAAATTTCCCAAGTATATTTTATTAATTCTCAGATCGGGCTGCTTCGCATGCATCTCTGAGTGTCATATAAACAGCAGAAGACACAAAGGAAAATGGACAGGTGAAACTCCAGTGTGTGGTGTTTATGCTAAAAAAAATAATCTTTTACCATTGTCCGGTGATGAATTTCGGGTTATTCTCCCTAGGGTTTATCTCACATTTCTTCCGAATCCCTAAGAGGCAGCACATAGAGTAACTGTGTGTTTAGAGATGCACACACTGAGCGAGGAGGTGCAAAGGTGCATGCTGGGGGATTTCACCGGGACACCGGCGGGAGCAGAATTGATTGCCCGGATAGCAGGGCTGGGCCCACGGGGGATGACGGTGTTGGAGCTGTTTGCTGATGGGTCGCACTTAGCACAGCTGTGGGTATGGGTCCCCCTGAAGTTTCTAGACTTTTCCATCACAATAGACCTCACCCTGGATGTGTTGTGAGCCTGCTTGATGGTGTGTGTGGTTTTCAGGGCTCGCGGTACACGTGTGATAAACAACATGAGATGTTGGTGGGAGTGTCCTGGGGGGGTTAAAATTTCTCACCCCTGAAAGCCCTTAACGTGGTCAGCCCACACCTCCTGTCATCCGCCCTCAGCACAAGGGGGCAGACCTACAAGGATGTGACATGTTTGCTAGGCTTGACACTACCCCCCCACGCACCACACCAACACGTGCTGTTGAGGTGCTTTCTCAGAGATGGGTGCTGCTACCTGCCGAAATCTGCTTGGCAAATCTCTCAACCCCGTCTGCTAAGTGGCTCCACACAGTCAAAGTGTGAAATTATTTTTCAGTTACGAAAATAGGGTGCGTGGGGAAGGAAAAACAGATTTGTAAGCACCATGTCCAGATGAGCACTATCCTGGAGTTTAATTGCTGCCTAATTGTGCTCGACGTACCGTTCTCAGTTAGACTCTGCTCCTGGTGCTCGCGTCTCAGTTACCAGCACCTGACACTGCCTGGTACCTCCTTATTAACAGATGCTTTTGCCCAAAGCGATGTAAAAGTGAGGCAGATAATGAGATACCACACACATACAGCTGTCAAGGAGCCAGCTTAGGCACAGGAAACATTAGAAAACATGGTAAGAACCTGAGAGCAGAAGATAGTACTCACAGCAGAACAGCATGAGGAATTGGTGTTGAATTCCCACATGTGGGAAGTAGAACAGTCAAGAGACCGTGAGTAAGGAATCGCTGATGAGTGTAGAGAGCAGGTCAGTGG
The DNA here is from genome assembly GCA_009936485.2 of Gymnarchus niloticus. Classification (NCBI taxonomy): domain Eukaryota; kingdom Metazoa; phylum Chordata; class Actinopteri; order Osteoglossiformes; family Gymnarchidae; genus Gymnarchus; species Gymnarchus niloticus. The sequence goes on along the minus strand of JAACJT020000064.1, from coordinate 14,494,534 downwards.
GAGGGAGGGTGAGCTGACGTGCTCCTGGGGAAGCTGGCCCTCAAGATGTTTTTTTAAAGGTGAGGGGTTCTGCTGACAGGATGAAGAGCGGTTGTTTGTTCAACATTGAAGAACCACGCATGAGAACGGTGTAGAGCAGTGGGCGATCAGCAGGTAGCGTCGGCTCGCTAACCAAGGAGAGCTGGATGGAACATAGGTCTTGACGAGCAACTCCACTAAATGTATGTCTGGCTGCTGCACGGTCAAGTTTGGCCATTGTGTCTGTTTTACAATCAATTTTTCATTTCTAACCAGTGTCAATTCATTCATTCTTTGAAAGCACGAGTCATCTCTTTTCTCCCTGTTCCTCTGGCCTTCTCAGCAGTCAAGTTGTAGTCAGACAAGCAGCCTACGTCATAGTTATAAGAGTATCCTCACAGGTGAAGCTAAACTAACAGCATCCACCCGCGAAGTCTCAGCAACACTGGTGATGCCCCCGGTCTGTTTGATGCTTGGAGGAAGTGTGACTGCCTGAAGTCGGGCCAGCTATGTTACCAAGGCAACCAAATGCTTACCTTGGCATCCATCCAAAGGCAGTGTGTCAGGGTTAAGTTTGCCGAGAGGGCAACATGTCTGAGATGTGGTTAAATTACAACCCTCCGAATTTTGGAGGTGGGTGAGAAGACTCTATCGTGAAACAGGGGCAGGCAGTGTCCAGAGTGCCTCCCCAACCTGGACCTGGTCTCATCGTTTTTCGGACAGTCTCCTCAGTGACCACCAAGTTATATTCATGTAGTTAATTAATATTTTTTACTTAATATCCTACCAGGGTACACTTGTTACTGTGCCTGCCCTGTAAAATCCTGATATTAATGTTGACAGAACAGCTGATTTTTTTTTGTTGTAACATCATAGAATGCTCTGGGGGTGGTGCTCTAGCTTCAGGGTGAGGGCCTCCTGTCTGTGTGAGTTCCTGAAACAGGAGGACAGGTGAAATGGTGTCTCTCTGTTGCCTGTAGTATACATGTCCTGGGGTGGACCCACACCCTGTTAGAGTATCCCCTCCATTGTGCCATCTAGCCTAACTTCACGTTTTTGAGAGGGAACAACATGCAAATTCCACAAACACAGAGCAGAGGTGCGGTTTGAACCCCCAATCCTGGAGGTGTGTTGTGGCCATTGTGGAACACCTGGTCCCAATCTGGATGTGTTGACCATTAACGAGCTGTGCTGCCTTCATAATGAGCCTGCCTGTGACGCTTGTTGTCTCAGGGTTTAATGGTTAGGGATGTGGCTGTGCCGCCGCCGCCAAAATGCTCTCTGAGCTTGAGCTTGAGCTTGAGCTTGAGCTTGAGCTTGAGCTTGAGCTTGAGCTTGAGCTTGAGCTTGAGCTTGAGCTATGGGTATGTTGGGAATGATTGTAAGAGCTCACGATGTCCTACACATCTTAGCCTGGAGTTTGTGTTGTATAGTTTATCAGTTTCTATAGCTACCCTTCTGAACGGACTTAATTTTGGATTAACTATTTTGCTGAATGGTGGAGTGTTTTGGGAGCCATTTGTGTGATGGGTGTCTGTTTTTGAGAATTAATGCTGAAATCTTGGGGGTGTCGCCCCTCCATGTCCACAGGCCAGAATGCCGCAGCCGGCGTCTAGCATGGAGATCTCGGCAAAGTGGAATTCTTTTCTACTTTTGCCTCATTATAAATCTCCATTTTAAATAAAATGGAAATGATCTGTGAAGTCAGAGCTGCATATGAGCACTGGGTATTATTTTGTGTATCTTACAAACATTATAGCCTTTTAATATATCTTAGGACTTTATGGATTAGTCTGTAATAAAAAAAAAGGGATTAAATACTTTCCGAGCGGTGTAGTGTATTGTCTGTCGTATCTGGCAAATTACTTTCTTTAATTTTTTAAATTTTTGTATGTGCTCACATGCCTCCATATAATCCATCATGTAGAGAGCCTGAGTTCATCTTAACTCCTAAATATTGAGCCTGAATTATTTCAGCAAACCGCCAAGCTGAAAGACCTTAAACTCGCAGGTTACATCCTCCACTTATGGTAGAACAGTGTAAGACGATCCAAAGTACTTCGGGCCTCACTCTTTGCGTGTTCTACTTCGATGTTCAGTACCTGTCTGGTACTGAAACCCATTTATGTATTTATGGGCCGGTATCACCTGACGGCTGCTAGGGATAAAGGAGAACATGCCTCTGCGCACATGTGCTGGAGACTTATTTCTGTTATGACCGGAGTAGTCCTGTGCAGCAGAACTTGCGGCATGCTGATCGAAATCCATCGCAGCCTTGTATGAACAGTGCTGCCCCATGGATATGAATCACACTGCCCGTGGCGTGTAGGCAGCCCACAGAAGCTTGGGCAGCCCTGTTGCCCCAGGCCATGGCGTGTTAGCAGGAATTCTGAATGGTGTGACTCTAATTATGTCTGCTGGTAATGGTGACTATGTGGCTTGTGGTTTGTCAGCGTCTTCAAGGAAAGCATCGGCTACCTGCAAACTTTGTAATGATCCGCGTCCACATGTACTTGGCAGAAATGCAGAGGTGTGACCACCAGGGGGCGCTGGGCAGGGTGTGTGATCCTGGAGGATGGGTTTTATTGACCGGTGTGTCTGAGAATTGCACGTCTCTGGGGTGAATGTCCGGCGTGCGTTTTTGAAACGCTGTCAGGAGAGTGTGTTTTTGAAGCAGATGCAGAGCGTAACGATGACAAGGCTCTGGAAGATGGTTAACGTTAATGGCAGCGTCTGCCTGTGTGAATGTCACAACTCAGCAGGAATTCTCTTTATGAGTGTTTACAGATGTCGAGCGTATTCACACCAGGGTGCTTTCTGTCCAAATTAATTTACAGAATTCTACATTTCTATCAAACATCCTGGTTTTAATTCAGTTATTTTTAATAGCTCCGTTCCCAAAGGTTGTCCCAAAGCAGATGACGGAGATTTAACAAGAATGGCGCTGCGTTAAATGGACATCATTCACAACCCTGAAACATTCACTGATGCTGACAACAAGCCCCCTACTCAAAGCTAAATGAAAAGGCACTCTGAACACCCAGATGTGAAAAATAATTTAAAATGTGTTGGCTTAGAATTGTCTACATGTGTTTCGCAATGTGTTTCGCAGTATGTCAATATTTTAAATGTTCTGCTCATATGGATGAGGGCTACAAATATGCGTCTGCGCATCCTGAGATATTTGTCACCACGACTGACTGCTTCTTTAGGTAGTTGATACATTGAAGGAACACGAATTGAAAGTGTGTGTCTGTCCACATATACGTAATGGATGCTATGTATGACTAAATCATGCACACATAGGCACATAGACCTTAAATCTCCCCTCAGGCCAGGAGGCCGCATGGCAGCTGTGAAGTAGCCGAAGTGTTGAACCCACCCCTCTCCAAGCCAAACTCAAGGACACCGACCACACTCACTCTGCAGCTATAAAGTGCAGCTGCATTTAGGACATAATCTGCATAATTTACTTTCCCCTACTCTGCTGCCTGCTGTAGATGCCATTTTTTTTTCTCTCTCTAATAAAATATATTTGCAGTTCAATGCTAAATGTACGGAAATGTTTACCCTGCTGGGATTTGAAGCCGCAGCTTTTTCAGCTCTCTATATCCAGTAACAGCCTGGCATTTTTAAAAATTCAGTACAAACACAGTTTCAGTTAAAAAAAAAAAAACCAAAATGTACCATTTTAAAAAACGCGATGCAGTTCGACTGCTCAGTACGTTCGATGCTGTGGCAGTGGTAAATGGCCGAAGGCAACGAATCAAACCCGAGCGGAGCGTCGTCCACGCCATGCTGTGGAAAGCGGTTTCGCTAATGGCTTGGGGCCGTTTCCAAACCAATTTTTTAAAAAAAGCACGTTTAAACGAGATTTCATCAGGTGATTGGTAAAGGCAGCTTGCCCACCTGACAGGCCCTCTAACCCTCACTTTCTCCTTTCCTGTTGATGTTTTTTCTTTCTCTCTAATGGACAGCCGCTAACAAGGTTGCCTTGATGGTATGGCTTCCTCCTCTGGTTTTTATTAGGACTCAATCATTTAAACACACTCCCCACTCAAATGGCCATTAGCTGGCCGGCAGGCAATCGATAAGGGCAGGAAGTCAGTGCCAAGGCTTGGAAAAGCTCCCAGCCTCTGCGATTTAGCTGTGCCCAGCTCCCATCGGCTCAGGTTTCTCTGGTTTTACTTTGCCGGGATGAGAAAGGAGCTACCGGCAGGAAATGATATTTTAGCAGAGCCGTCTGTGATTCGGCCGGCTGGCTGTCTGGCTGCTTCTGTGCTGCGCAAACAGTCAACCTTGCGGTATGGTGTCAAGCCATTCCTCTATCACGTTTTTTTTCTGGTGTTTGTCCTCCGAGTCCTAGTTCTGGAGGGCCGTACATTTGGCTCCCCTTGTGTCCGTGCTTCTGATTAAGGAGTCCAGCTGAGCTGCCATCTGATTGCCTATCTGGATTTCACCAGCCTCCGTTTCAATAGAGTTTATATCAGTTTATTACATTACATTTGTGAAGGCACACAACAATGTGGAAGTTGTAATTCAGCTACATAATGATGTAGAGATACTTAGGTCTTCATGACCCCTTAATGAAATATCTGGCTGATCTATTAGGCAGAATTAATGAGAGGAGTGTTTTTTATTCTGTCTGTGCTGGGGCATCACTCAAGAAATGCATGGGTTACCTAAACCAAGAAGGAAACCAACACACCACAGGCTGCGAGTTCTGGTCATTGTAGTCAGGATGTGACTGAAAGACTGCAGGTTCAAATCTTGAGGATGGCTCTGCTCTTGTACCCTTAACTAAAACACTCATAATGTGGCCTCTAGCCTTAATGGATGTGGCACTGATTAGCCTCATTTCTGCTAAGAGAATGTTAGACACCTTAATAAATGTGAGTATAGCTGAGTAACCTATTCTACACATTGTAATTCCCTCTCCATTTTTGCTAACTGCCCACCTCAGACGTAAGGCAGACCATCCCTACTCCATCTGCAGCTGAAGTGTGCCTCTCGGTAATCGTCCCATAATGACCGGTGTCATCTCATGTGTTGGCGAGTGAAAAACACAGCCAGTGTTCCCCATGAGAGGCTCCATTACAGCTGGGATGCAGATTGCTGCAGCCCAGTCCCTGGCTGCACAGAAACAGTTTTCACTCCGGTTCACCTCAAGATGTCTGGATGTGTCTAAGCTTTCAGAGTTGAGCACATCCTGTCCCTGAGGGTCTCACCTCAGGTTCCCTAAGGTCTGCCCTTAATTTGCTGCTGCACTCAGGGCTGGGCTGTATAATGAGAATTTTTAATTGATTGCAATTAGCAGTTGATTTACACCTGTTCTGTTGGTCTGTTCTCCAACCGAGGGTGTGAGGGATGTCAATAAGCAAGAGACCTTGCACTGCCCTGCTGGGGTGATGTCCCCACAATGAGGAAAGTGGGAAGACTCTCACTGAAAGTGAAGGTCTCCTCAGTGACTCTTCCTGATTCCTGAAGACCCTGGAAAAAGTGTCCAGGCATTTTTCATGTAGTTACTTTGCTCACGCTTAGGGGAGCTGCATACATCCTACAGCTCAAAGCATCTGGACACACCTGGCGCAGCTCTGGCTTGGGTTCAGATGCCATCAACCCCCTTTTGGTTGTCGGTAAGTGGTCCTTACCCCACCTGTGGCCATGCCTCTGTGGCCCATAGACATCTGATTAGTGGAACAAGAAAGGGGTGGATTCCAAAGTTGTAAAGGTGGCCCCTCTTAGGGCAAGAGTTAAAGGAAGAACAGGGATTGGGAGACAGCCTTGTTTTCAAAATCTGCTTGTGCTGGATTGTTTTTTTTTTTGCCTTGTCCTTTGAGTGTGGGACCATTTTTTATAATCCTTCAGAATAAATGTCTTTACCGAGGACGGCTTAATAGTGTGCTGTGGACAGATTCCCCAGAGCGGCTGGGGTCCATGTGACAGGCTGTAAATGACATCATTGTGGCGTCCTGCTTTCTCGTCGCATCCCGGAGCATCGCATCACATTAATCAACCCCTGACAGTTTGGCGCAGTCTGCCGATATGTGCTGATCTTTAACTTTAAAAAGAGATTTTATATTTAAGCACGCTGGGGAAGCTTTATGTTCGATCAGACAATGGCAGGGGGACTGCAAACAGCCTCTGGGGACAGACTTACGCCTGGCTGCTGTCTTTTCCAGTCGTATGGCATTATGGGTATATGCTGATGTCATCGGTACGGTCAGTCTAGTTTAAGGCTCATAATGCCCTTGCCAAGGGCAAATTTAATACCTTTGGCTTTTGCTTCTTGAGAGGGGTTTGGTCAATATGCTGGTTTATATTTCAAATATACAACCCCAATGTGATACTCACGTAGCACAGTTACCAGTTGTTACAGAGATATTAGCCTCAATGAGTTAACAGTTCAGGAGAGAGGAAGTCATTAATACAAACACGGCCATGTCATCATGTCAGGATTACCCAGTGAATGGTGGACAGAGCAGATCCATGCCTACAATTATTCTAACTTCAGCTGTGTTTCTGCCTATCTCTCCTGGGGCATAATTCCTGCAGGAGTCGCTATGGACCAGCTAGCCCTGGGACATGCTGTAAATTACACTCTTTAGATGAAATAGGTGATATTTTTCTGAGCTAAGTAAGCCCACCGCTGTAAACATGAGCAACCATTGGAATTCTCCTTTTTGTACTGAGGGGCATGAGAAGATAATTCTGGGAGGAAAAAAACCTGTTGCAGATGTTGGAGGGGTGCTCATGATAAATTTGCCAGTGTTACCACGGTAACTGCTGCACATTCACCCAAAGGCAAAGTTTAATCTTCAGAGAGAATTCCCACAATGCTGCAAGTCTGCCAAGATGAGAATGACATTGTGACTGTGATGCATGACGTATGTTTTTCACCCAGATTTTTCAGTAAATGTCTCCTGCCCTTAGCATTTGACACCCTGCCGCTGTTTTCCCTTAAAAGTCTGTGTTAGACTCACTTTGGAAAGGACAGGATCAGTATTAGGGTTAGGATTAGGGACAGGCAGCAGGATCTGGCTGTATTTACTGGAAGAAAGAGAATGAAAACCATCTGAAACAGTAACCTAAATAAGTAAACTTGACCTATGTGGTCACTCCTGCTATCTTGTGGAAGGATCCTGCAGTGTCCCTGCTTGAGTGAGGTGTTCACCACAGAACGTTCCAGAAAACAGCCGGTAGTAAACGGGGGTTAATGCCCTGAGTCACATTTGGCGAAAACTCGAGCAAAACGTTGGGATGTACGTAAGGCATCACACAGCCTCTCACTGGCGACGAGCGGTTACTTGTGTGTTTGTTATACACTTTCATTTGCTCTCTGTCATGGTGCATCGCATACCAAGAATTGCATAGATGAATTCAGTTGCAGCAGCAGACAGATGTGTCCAAAGTTAGCCGTCCATGCTTCCTGGGACTGGCTCTGCATCGCTGCGATTGTTCATGGGAAAAACTGTCATAGCAAGCAGGCCAATGGAGTGATGGAGGGATGACTTTAACATGCATCCAAAGCCAGGTTTGAAAATACCTCGTGAGGTCACTGTCCAGTCATTAATTCACCAAATCAATTAAGGAGAGGGTAAGATCGCAATATGCTGTTCTTCATACATTACTTGTTCTGCCCAAAAATCTGTTTTGCTCTTCAGGATGTCAAACATGTTTCTGGTAATGAGGCTTTATACAGCCTCAGGTAAGGAAATCTGACCCGAAACATGTTGGCTAATACGGAGGACGTGTTTTAATTGTTTTGACCTTGCATGACTACTGCATTAGCCTGAATGCAACCCTTCGTCAACATGGAACTCAATGCACCAAACGCAGCGTAACCTCGGTGACCTTCGGCAGACACATGCCGTAGTGGCGAGTCTCACCGCTTGTTTTGCCCGTCTATTCAAGCTATTTCTCTGCTTGGGGCTGCCTCGCTTCCTATGTGTATGGCACATGTGCAATTAGGGGACGGTGACCCTCCCTGGGGGAGTGACAGTGTCACTGTTTGTGTTCGTGTGTAGAAGATTTAGAATGAATGTACTGTCCAGCACACGAGAAGCCCAGCTTGTTACATTTCAAGAATCAGACCCTCGAAGGGGATGCTGTTAATTGAAATGCAAACACTTAATTTTTTCTTACATGATGAAAAACTCCCAAAGAACGCTGGCGTCAGAGCCAGAGGACATACTTACACAAGATGATGGCTGCTGGTGTTCTGCAGTGATTGACGGAGATGACGATCGAAAGCAGCTTCCTTGCAAGTCACCGTTTCGCTGCAAATGGTTATCCACTGCCGGCGTGATTTCTGCATCCCGCTTCTGCCCGAGTCGTGTCTTTTCTCATCGGTATATTAACGTCACCGTCGTGACGTGCAAGGACGAGGAACGCCGGTCAAAGATTTTTTTTTTTTAACTTTTTTATACATCAATTAAAATACAGTGACACAATTAGAATCCATCCAAACTCAGATTATGTTCAAATGCTCAAGACTAATCAGGTTTCAACAAATCAATAACAACATTCAGAAAGACAATCCGATGAAAATATTCAAGTCCATCAATCAGCAGCATTTCACTATTCAAGCAAAAGTGCAGAAGCTTAAAATTGACTAGATTCAACTCCATTAGTAAATAATTAAACTCAAACAACAATGATAAATAGTTCGATAAGACCAAGCAATAAATATAATATCTTTCAATTAATTTAACATACCACCGTGCTTAAAACACAATAATAAATAGTAATAATTAAAATAAGTTTAACAATAGGACAGTAAAAATCGGCGCGTTCTTATAAAACCCATAAAACACTACCCAGGCTTAAAATCCGTTAAAAGGGATGTAACCCAGCAGCCGGTCCTGTGAGGGGCTTGGCTGAAAAATTGAAAGTGCAACTCAAAGATTACAAAGCACGCTGGTCAAAGTTGCACCGTGGCCTGCTGTAAACTGAAGCATGGTTTTCTAGATGGATGCGAAGCCTTTCATGCATTACCACACGTTTGGTCCATCTGCAGTTTGTTATTTTGCTGGAACAGCAGTGCTGCGTCAGCCATGGTGTCAGGGTACCTGTGCCGAGGGCTGCAGATCGATGCCGGCGTAATGATCCAGGGCCTCGGACCAGAGATGACATTTAAAGGTAATCGTGCGGTGTGGGCAACGGCTAAGTGGAAGGAGGGAATGGCCAAAGTGCTGGGAGCCAGTCATTCTGACAAACCTACGATTCAGCTCGTGTCAGCTTCATATCGATTATCCAGGGCAGATCGATGTGGTGAGAAAGACCAGTTACACACCAGGCAGAAAGAGTTCTGCTGAAGTTGGTCTCAGTAGACATTCCCTTAGAGGTTTCTAGAAAAACCAGCCTATTGAATTTAGAATGTAATATTTACACTTCAGGCATAAAGTACAACTTCTGTCACTCTCAGGTACAAGACATCATACTCCTGAATTTCTTTCCATACTCACCCTGATCTCACGGGTGGTCCTGTCTCTCTACGTCTTGGTCAGCTGATGATGTAATGGGCTCCAGTCAAGCAGGGCAGCCATCCACTCTGCACTGAATGTGAACCGACAGCTCGACAAAAGGTATATAATAACCGTATCTCTAACAGGTGCTTCAACGCTGATTTTTTTTGTAAGAAACCCAGAAATCCGATCATTTTAGCTCTGCAAAGAAAAAGGCTGGTCTTGAGCATAACGGTGGTGTTTTTATACAACGTTTTTGATGCTAGACTCTCTACTCATCTCCCAGACATTTATGGAAGTCACATACGAACACCGTGTCCAATCTAATGGCGATCTGATCTCGTCAGTCTCTTGGTCCCACGGATTCCAGTCAAGGAGATAGGAGGAGAGCCAGATGGTTCTGATTACAGCAGGTCTTCTGAAATCTCTGTTTTGTTCTGCCTCTGGTGAGGCAAACCTGGTGAAGCTGGGGCGTTTGGAGTCTGAGATCCTTGGATTGGTGGGATCATTATTTATTTTCATAAACCACCTCCAGTGTTCTCACTATGGTGTAATGTCTCAAAGCCGTTGCAGAAGGTCACATGATCAACTGGACGTGGCCAGCAAGCTAGTCAAACTGTGGATGGGGATAGCAACTAAAAATAAACTCTACTTCCTCTGTGTGCTGCCTCTCCCAAACAAGGCGTGTTAGTGGAACTCGACCTGGGCCATGATCTTGTTAGCCTCAGTGGTCATCAGGATCTGGAGCACCTCCAAATTGTGCTGGATGTGCTCTCGTCTCACTTCACAGCATGTCTGAATACGGTGTATACCATTTCTCTCTGAAGTCAAAACCCTTATCTACGTCATTCTGATGTGCAAATCTCAAAAAGATCTGGACTTCAGTTGATAGTGTAATAATACCCACTGACGAATGACTTTGACGACTTACTTGGTGATGAAGCGTAAACGTCCGATGTGATGCAGGACAAGACATGAGACTGTTCTGGTGGTTAGCGGACATGTTTAATAAACGGTATAGTTTGTGTGCTGTAAGTATTCATATAGTCTTTATATAAAGTCACAAACAAAACAGATAGCTCCTCATTAACAGAGCAGAACCTTGTTAACGCTTCACAAACAGAAATGGCGGGTAGATGAATCAACCCCCTGAGAGGTCCTACCACCCTTAGACCTCGTATTCCGTTAATCGAGGACGTCAGCGTCGTCATGACACTTCGCCATCTTATTGCTTTCCAGACCAGCTGGGTGGTAGGCATGCAGGTCACCTCCTGCCCCCCCACCATTCGGGAACCTGTGGCTACCCCCCGGCTTGCTGAAAGACTTATTTCATTTTACGCGGATCCTTCGTCTGCTCCTGTGCTGCCAGGCGCGAGGTGCCGTCTGGAAGGCGTCTGGCAGCTATTTCACCGTGTCTCGGGGCCGGGAGGGGATGCATGTGATCAATGGATGGATATCGAATTTAACGCAGCATCGCCATCCTGTCACCAGCCCAAAAATGGCTCACCGGTTGACTGAATCGAACAAAAGCATGGTCGTACAGAAGAAACGTATTTAAAATGTATGTTAAACTTGAGTGTTGTGAAACAGAAGTCAAAACCGGTTTTTCAGAATTTGGTTCCCATTTGACCTGGTGTTTCTTTGAATACAAACCTGGTTACACTGCCTGATCCAAATGGCTTGGTCTGGACCAGGAATCACGGGAGCCTAATTCATCATCCAGCTTCGGGTCACGGTCACACCAATGGACTTCTACTTCACATTCGGCTTTGGGTCCTTGTTTGCTCTGGTTTTCTCAGGCACTTATCACAGCAGGAACCGTAGACGACCCGGCTCGTTTCCCAAAACTTGAGCACGACGTTTTAATAAACGCTCGCAGCCTTTGTGTTACCGTAGGAACAGCCAATCAAAACGTGAGGCTCCTGGATGGGTTTTAGCACCGAGGGGTAAAGGTGCTCTCTGCTAGGCCTTGACTGAAATAATGCAGAATAGCACAATCACACTAACCCCCACCTTGGCTTTTTCTCTGGCTTTAGGTTAGGAATGGCCCAAAAGGAGCCTTGGGAATGACTTCATAACTCTCCAGCTGATTGCGAAGCAGCGGGGGCTTGTGGCTCAAAAAGCGGAATCAAAACACACCTTTATTTAATTTCGCTTAGCGCTTAAGTCAGAGGCACCTCTCTGAGCCTTGTCTCGTTGTGACACTTAGCAACCCCCCCCCCCCCCCACGGTGCTGACATCAGTTGCCATGGAGATAATTGGAGTTGATTAAAAGAACTGATGGACAGTGACCTCATGCGGGATCTTCTCCACCTCCTTCAATCATTCTTTTTTTCCCTCTGTGCTGGTAGTTTAGTTCCTTTTCAGGAAAGAAAATAGCAGCTTGCAGATAGCAAAGGTAATCTTAGCCACAGGAGAGGTGTGCCTGGGCAACATCTGGGTTCTCACCGGCTGCAGTTGTTTTCATCACCATCTTTATCATCATCAATTGCTCCTTTAATTCCGGGTGTTCTTACCATTATAATGGAAAAAATGCAATATTGTGATAAAGGGAAGTAAGAATGGTTAAGCATTGAGTCACCCTGAGTAGCTTACAGGTGTCCGATCTCTCCATCTGGCTGAGTGTTGTATGAAAAAGATCTCCTTCCTGTATAATGTCCAGCAGGTGGAGTGATCGTTTAGGTACAGGACATATCCAATTACAAGATGTTTCTAAGTACATCCAAAAAAAAATGGTAAGGTCTTCATAGGTAAGAAAACCCACAGATGAATCAATATTTTAAAGCGTCATACTAATCCAACAAATTTAATGTTCTAAGAATCAAAAGTTTTCCTTTGTGTAATACCCTCTCCCCTACAAGCTATTTAGGGCTTGAATGACAGATTGAGTTATTATTAGTTTTTATAAAGCCAGTTTTTTCACTCCACGTACCCTATGTCTGCTCTAATCCCTGGGGAATGTTCACGATGGTCTTATCCCGTTCTCAGGCAATCTGGGATTCTCCTGTTGGCTTAGAATCGGATGATGACAAAGACTAGCCCAAATATCGTTCAGGCATCTGAGACGTAAAACTTTATATTTCAGCAGGATTCCTACACTCTCATAAGAGCTACAACGAAAGGGATAAACCGGTCAGGTCAGCTTCACTGGCTGCTAAAAGAGGTGTTTGTTTGGTCTGTTATCCTCCCAAAGCATAACGCTGTGCAATTAGCAAGCAGAATGATGATTTCATGGCTTCAAAGCAACATACAAGGAGAGAAAGCTGGAGGTCAGAGAGTTGGACCGACACCTTGGGGGCCAGCAAGAATCTACCTGTCTTGGGGTTTGAACCCACAACATCTCTGACAGAGCCATCCCTAACCTTCTGCCTGCACACCACCTCATTAAGCCTTTCAGTTTAATAATGTAGGTTGCAGTTATCTGTATCCTGTTTTATGGGGTCTTACACTTCTGGTTAGAACCCTAGTGCATATACAGACACGCTCAACAATCCACAGCAAGAGGAAGCTCATGCAAACACAAGGAGTGTCGGAATAACTGCATGCCCTCCGAGCTGCAGGGCTGGGTTTGAGCCCACCCACGCTGGAGGGACTAACCGAAATGGCACGGACTGAGCCGTCCCGCTCGCCTTGGATTCCTGCAGCTCTTTGAGATGATAATTGTGTTTAGTGTCCTTTCCAGAGGAGCAGTGTATTGTGTCTGGCATTTTAACATGCACTGAAATGCATCTCTCTCTCTCTCTCTCTCTCTCTCTCTCTCTCTCTCTCGCTCTCTCTCTCCGGGAGGGCAGCTTATCCAGGCTAAGCAGGAATCTATAGATGGGATGCGTGTCATTCTGATGCTGTCATGCTGTTTGCGGAGGTAAGTGAAAAAAGAGTAACTAGACACAAACAAATCCAAGGCCCCTACTGTGTAAGGGGCCTGCCAGTCATCCTTTGGGTGGGTGGAGTGACTCAGAGCTATCCATCCTATTAGTGTAATTCTTTCATCCTGACAGTAAAGATTTAGTGTGAGCAGATGTCTGATTTGGTGATACTTGAGGGAGCTGAGAATGGTATTTCTGACATTCATATTGTGGCACAAGCTGAGTTATGTGTTAGACTTATACATTATCTTATATAACTTGTATATACTATATATAGACATATATTATCTGCTTCGCTTGTATGTTGTTTTGGACAAACGTGTCTGCCAAATAGATAAATGTAAACGAACCAGTTTCAAAGGCCTGGCATCAAAGTCCTTTTCAGATTTTTTGTGTGATATTTCAAGTGTTGCTGATTGATGGTGACGTGGGATCTCCAGGGAAATTCTCAGGGATGCTGTTGACATGACTTATTGGGCTTCCTGAATGAAATCCTGTTGATTTCCTGCTGTTTTTGAAAGAAGGCTCTTGAATCATGGTGGGTCTTGGTGGCTGGTCTTTCCGTGTTTTTGAGGGTCATTGGCGTGACGACAAAGTAGGCTTTAAGCCCATCCCCCCATTCTGAGACATGGGGATGGGTGACATGCCTTCATCACTGCACTTAGTGATCCGGACAAACCCCCCATCGCCCTGGGTGTGATGTACCACAAAAGCAGCCGTGGGGGTCAGTTATCCACAGCCCAGAGCATAAAATGATTACTTTTCTGACTGAAACATTTCCTTAACATTTTAAAAGTGTTACTGGCTCTCCCCAGTCAGTTCCTAAAGACGCTACTTACTATGAGAATCTTTTCAGATCGTAGTGTTTTTCCAAAATGGCGTCTCTTTGTGCTAGCATTAACATAAGCATTGGCCAAATAATGACTAGAAAATGTGCTTTTTAGTCATATGTTAGCTCGGGACTGGGAAGTGACCCCCCTCTGATCGACCATGACTATAATTAAGGCATGTTATCATGGATTAATACCTTTAGGATGTTTAAGGATTAAGTCTCCTGTGGATGGGCTTCCTGGAATAAGCCAATTCTGTAATATCTCATTAAGTGCCAAATGCATTTCGACATACGTTGACTGGTATGCGACTTACTAGGTTTATTGACTGTTGACTGGCACGTCTCATGTTATTGGTGAAGGACTTGTCACCTGACCTCTCTACACCCTGCAGACCATAATGACAGGATGCTGGAGACGACGCTCTGACTGAACCATTCAGAAGATGATAATACACACCCCTGCGCTGTCCTGCCTGGTTCACCAGTGCCTTTCTGGCATTTTTTCGGTTGCGGCCAGGTTCTGAGGCCTCTCAATGAGCTTTGCTTATGCACCGATGCCCAGCGCTTTCGGAGCACCATGGTTTCCATGGCAGCACCGTCTGTCACTCCTCCATCCTTGGCTTCTGTGGTCCGTGTGCTTGCCGGACTGCTTTGTGTCTGGTACGCACTGGAAGCTGTTGGAGGGTGAAACCTGACTGTCCACAATCTGCAGTGCAAGACCATTCTCTCATCGAGGTCTGTCTAAATTTCTTTTTTTTTCCTTTGTTTTTGTGTCCTCCACGGCTTTTCCGTGAGAAACATGAAGAGCCATGAAGCAGCGCAAGCGTCTCTGCCTGAGGGACATGCATGCTACACTGGCAACTCACTTTCATGGCTGTCCGCCCCAGGGCGCCATCTACAGGCCACCCAGAGGAATGGTATCTGTAGCCTCACCAATGGTTTACTTAAGCGTCTGACTCCCAGAGACACCTAATTATAAAATAGCGGCAGCGTTCAAAGTAGCCACTCAAATGTTTCTCGTTGCCATTCTTACCTCCGGCACATGGTACTGCCGTTTTATCGATTTGTGAGGTGAAATCAGAAGCTATTTGTAATCATGCCAGGATGAATTTTTCATGCAAATTGTCCATAATTCATAAAGTACTTTATTTATTTAACTGTCAAAGCATGAATAATATAATATAGATCATTTACATGAAAGCTGTTCCTTGTCCTCAAAACTGTCATGACAATAACATGTTCAACAGGAATACAAAAATGCAAGAAATAGCAAATTACATGTACAGTAAAAATGATTCGATCGGGGGTGCACTTATAATTGGTTTCAACTGGTCCTACTTTGTGAGCGGACGTGTATAAAATTACACATAAATGATACAGAGGAATTGCACTGATAATATTCTTCAAATAAAGTGACGTTATCAGAGTTGGACTGCAGATTAATATTTAATAAAAAAAACAGAGCTACTGACAGAGGGTAAAGAAGTCAGCTTTTCATCTTTAGTTTTTCTGCTCATTTTTTGTATGATGAGTCCGAGTGATAATCAAAATGTAAGAGCAGCTGTGAAGCTATGGCGCGTTTGTGTGTTCTTCACATTGCTTTTGGAATTAATGGAAATAACACAACAGTTGAAAAGGTTTTTTGTATGCCTGTGTGGTGGGGAGTCTTTCTGTGTATGTGGGGCTTCAAGGGGGAAACTGAGGTCCTTTAAAACATGTGTTTACTATGTCACATGGTATTGGGGGAGAGTCCTGGGAACCAATCAGAGAAGGATAGTGCCCCCGGTGTGGGGTTCCTTTGTACTGATGTGTTTTACAGGGGTGGTGAGTGTCCCCCTCATCCACCCACCCCCACAAAGCCCGAGAGAGCAGATAGCCAAAGGCTGGAGAGCCAGGGTGTGCCAGGCAGAGCGGTCCATCCTCACTTGGGCCACCCACAGCGAAGGCGGGAGAGCTCAAGTGGGAAGAAGAGGAAGGTCAGGACCCAAAGATTATTGAAGTTGCCATAGGAGCACCGGCTTTACGGTGTAGTTGTAATAACACAGGCAGCACAGGAGGGTGGAGACATAGAAGGGGAGGCTGAAAGTTAGATGGAGAGATGGGAGAGGTGGAGAGAAAAGTAGAGAGAGATAGGAAAGGGAATAAGGTAGAGAGTGATATAGGAAAAAGGGATGTGTAGAGAGGAGTAGAGACAGAGTGGATATTGAGGGAATGCTGAAGATAGAAAGGGAGAGATGAAGATTGGAAAAAGGTTGTCTCTCCGAACGGGATGCTGGTGACCCAGTGGGGGTATGACTTTTTAGGCCCCACCCTCTCTTTAAAGAAGCATTTCAGAGCCCAGTGCCATTATGTTGATGAAAAGCGGGCTTGAGAGATGGGCGGACCTCGTGGCTTGACCACACATGCTGGCCAATTGTTGTGTTCCACAGGAAGCTGAAGGCAGCCATCTCTCAAGCCAGCATCTGGAGCATCTGGACCAGTGGCCCTGATTCATGCCCCTGGGTTTTGGCTTGGTAAATAATGATGTGCCTTCTGACCTGGTGTGTGAAGTTGCATCTTTCTGCCTTTAATCCGTCTCAGGGGCTGCTACACCCACCTCAGTAAATCCTCCTTGCTATCCACTCTTATTGTATACCTTTCCTTAAGTCCGGGGTGGGGCTTATAGAATGAACACGCCGCTGAGTGTCTCGTAAAGCAGCCTGTTATAGCGTTGTTATGAGATCACGGCCATACCCATGACTGAAAACAGCCTGTTAGCCTGTGCTAACATGACGCCCACAGGGGGCGGCTGAGATACATAATTCAGATACTTTTGTGTAGCTTGCATGGGTTATTTTTAGCATTTATCACGCTATGCTTCCCTGGCTGCAGTATAATTGGGCATTTTTGTTTCTTTTCACATATTTACTAACAGAGACACTTGGGGGAGGCAGAGTGGGCAATCCCTCAAACATTGAGCAGCATCGGGGGGAAGCCTCTCGCTGCTGCCGTCACTCGGCCTGGACCCGAGACTCATCCGTCAGTACGATGGGGCAGAGTCACCTTTCACATCAAACGAGTGACGGGAGAGTGTTTTTACCCGTGAATTAATGAGCCCCCGAAACTCTCTGGGATTCATTAGCATGCGGCCCAGCAGCTACAGTTCCCCAGGCTGCCTAATGACAAATGAATAATGGATGTAACGGCTCGTTATAACAGTCGCTTTGATTTAAACGCGATTAAGTTTTGCCGTAAAGTAGCTTGATCCGGTGATACACGGTAGCGGCTGCCCAAAGCCCGTATTGGGTGATTGGCCTGGAGTTATTTCAGTCACAAGCAGCCTGATGTAAAATGGAAGGAAAGGTCATGACCCCTAAGGGATGTCGACGGTCACAGTATTCTGAAACTTTTTTGGGCTCAACTTTTCATCCTTAACTTGTTTAGCGAGGGACAGTGATGACAGTAACAAGAAGGAAAGCTCTTCATATACCACCAAACGGAGCAGAGCTTTCAGAATAAAAGTAACGAATGTATGAAAGAGCAGGAGGAAACCCAGCCATTTTCCTGGGCTCCTTTCAAAATGCAGTTTGCTTGAAAAATATATGCATGAATAATACAAATATACTTTGACAAAATAATTCTATTACCTGGAAATGGCCATGATTATAATATACGCTCTAGTGTATTTTCGCCTGAAAAATCCCCCACATATTTTGAATCTAGACTTTAAAGGGCAGAAACAATATGGAGAATTCATCGAGAAGAATCGGACGGCTTGTTTATCGAAATGGAAAATCTCGGCAGGCCGTGCCCAGCTTCCCAGATGTAAAAGTTCGTCCACGGGTTACAGGGACAGAAATAGCATTGCAGAAGAATTGATAGCCAATCAGAGGCCCTCAGTTTCTCTGATGTGTGAGGGGAGACAGCATTGCTCTTTGGGTAATGTGCCACCTGCACAGCCTAATGACAGTGGTTCCCAATCCGGATTCAGTTAACGTCCGTCAATTAAATGAGACGCTCACGATTAGACGAAGGCTCCTGGGAAATAAGGGATAAAGTTCATTGATTGGTGGGATTATTTTGCATAAACCCTGGGCAAAAAAAAAGCGCATCATATTGCAAATATGTGCAACCATATCAGCCCAGCTAGTTATATTACCAGTCTGTTAATAAATGCACACCGGCTGGGTGTTCTGTAATGTGAGAAAGCCAATCGTTTTGAAGCATCACAAGTAAGCTGGTCTGATTTGGGTTCGATACATCCCAGCAGCAATGTTATTGTGTTTTCAGCTGTTGTCTTTGAAGACAGGTGTCCATGCTTTCCTTTCCATTTGTTTGGGATCAGCAGAGGAGTGGGTGATATGTATAACCCCCCCCCGACCCAATTGTATCTTACGAGCTTCTCAGGCCACATAGAAGGAGTGAGATGGAGTGTAAGAGAATTCTGACATTGCAGTAACCTTTTCACTCACGACCCTGGAAGAGACATCTGCTGATCATCTGCTGAATGGAAACGCTGCCTTGAAATGCCAGCCAGCATAAGACAATGCGTCCAGAGGGCAACGTGTCACCAGAGAATGTCAACATTCTCACAATCTCTTTCAGGCCCTTGAAAGCCCCGACCCATAAATTCAGACCCTGGAAATGAAACAACTGTCAAATACACACATAAACATGGATAAAATATCATGAAATATAATTGTACTTTTGGACATTCTTTTCATAATGTTTTGGTGGCCTGATCAGTCCAGTTGTTGGTCCTGAAAAATTTCCAAGGGGTCCAAGGGAAGTTTGGCTTGGCGGTTGACGTCAGCAGAATCAAGGGAACCAAAGATTTCACAACGTTGTGGTAATGTTACAGCGGCAGTCAACACAATATGCTTGGGTGTGTCTTGTGGGTTTCTGTGAGTTGACCCCCTCTCCATTGGGGCAGGCAAGTGACTTTGGCCCTCCCCACAGTATTGAACTGCACAGTATTGCAGCCGGATTCTTAGTCCTAATGACTAGCACCTCACGGCCTTCAGGATGCCCCGGACCCCCGGAGTGAATGGCTTTCAGAGGACGGTGAAAGACGAAAAAAACGGCGAGGGCTGCCATTGATTTCCGAACAAATGGAAATCGATAAAAATTTCCAAGCTAGGAAGGGGTGAGCGAGGTCACTTTTAATCTCCCTGCACTGTGAGGTGACCGCGTTCCATCGGCTTTCGGAACTAGCTCAATGTCAGCGATCCGTGTGTTTGCGGCCGTTGACTGTCTGGCCGAACCAAAGTACTGAACTAGCGACTATTTTCCCATTCTGGATCGTCGAGATACGATGATACGTCGAGATACTTTCCCTACCTCCCCCCCAGGGTCTGTACTTGCGGAACTTCTTTTCCCCCATGTATGTATCTGTCAGATTGCCTGCAGCTCCCGGTCCGTGTTTGGCTTCCGGATGGAAATGCACGTTTGTATAATGCATGGACTGATGTGATTCTCCCATGAGAGCAGGAAAGTTTGTCTTAACAAAATGCAACCTGAAACAGGGAACTTTCCCATTAAGGGACACTAAGCCAGGAAAGTTATTATAAAAATAACAAGCTGGCTTAACGTAATAATGAAGCCACTGCAGTGAAACGAATCCACTGTGTCTTACTGCATGGAAGGTTCCAGTGCTTTTCTTCTTTCTTCTCACCCACTGCCCTCCTGGTGTTAGGCAGGCTGGCTTTTTGCCACCGCATTCATCCTGTGAATGTGAACTGGCTGGGCATCCTCTAATGAGCGCATGTGAGAGTTGGTACAGGGCTGGAAAAGGATCGCCATGGTGATGGAAAGCAGCCCAGTCCTGTGCCCCTGTAATGCATCCTGCAGACTCACTGTTTAAACGTTCAAATGCCTTAAATTACATGGACAAAAATTCTCTTTGTCCAAATTATAGATTTTAGGATTATATTAACAAAGCTTCCAAATGAAAATTATTTTTATTACTCCTTCATAATATAGTGCCGAGAGAATAGTCGTGGTCTATACTTACTCTCTATACTCCCAACACCCAGTAACAGGAACATTAAAAAGTTATTATTAATACTTTAAATGTTCTTCCAGTTCAGAGGGCCTGCTATGGCAGTTAGTCAGATTTCGATTTATGCTCTCTGGAGGTGGAGGGTTTTCAAGATGATGATCTCAAGGGTACTCCTTTGAAAGCTGATCTAGTAGGAGAGTGATTTTACTTCACTCAGCTACTGGACAAGTGAGCAAGGGTCTTTTATCAACTGCTACAAGCTTCACGTTATGTTCTTGGCTTAGGTGAATGTATCTCACAGGCCCCATCTTTACCTGTTTGGAACCCGTGTTCTAGATTCTGTGATGTAAATCTGCAGATCCCACTGGACATTGTGTGGCATTGGTCTGTACTGTAAGAGGGTCTAAACAGGTAGGACAATGACACATGACGATCCTGGTTGGACATGGGCCTTTATGGTGTGTCTTCTCGCACCAAAATGGCTACCCGCTGTTCCAAAATGACCCGCAGTGACTTAATGACTGTGTTGTGTCTAAGCAGATCACTGTTCGGTAGTGAGGGTCTTCCTGTTCTAATGAGAGTGCTGAGGCTCGCGTGCTGAGATACGGCGCAGATAGAGAGCACAGTGGTGTCATTAATAACAGCTGCTTAAGTCCACAATAGACGTTTCTTTCTCTGAAGCTGGCCCCTGGCACAAATCGGAAAACTCTGCAAAGGTTGTTGTTTTGCTGATGAACTGACATTGTGGGCTGAAGGCAGTCTGAAACCGGCTCGGCGTCAGGACGAGAAATACTGTTTTTACCCAAGGTCAAACGCTGTGATCCTTCTAATACCGATCAATAGAATCGTTTGCCTTCGTTATGATAAACCTATGATTGACCCTGAAAAGCTCAGCTTTTCTCTCTGTCCCCATTTAGGCATGTAAAATGATAGATTGTCTGGATGCGTGTCAGAGTGGTGTTTATTAATATCTGCATGAAGGTAAACGAACCAGTAAATAAGGTGCAATTGGTGATTGTTTCTGTCTCTGACAGGTAACATGTACTTCTCCTGATGCCTTGGGCGTGGCTGTCTTGTCACCACGGAAACCCTTTTATGCCAGTCAGTGATGGCTAGATAAGGCACAAAGGGGTTTTAAAACAGTGATCTGTCAACATCACGTGAAAGTCGTGACTGGACAGCCAGCATTCCCATAAACATATGGACTTAGTAAATATATATGTGGGGCGATTTAGAGAAACAAGTTATTAGTCAAGAGACCATGGTAGTTAAATAAACAGTACTGTTCAAAAGTCGTGAGCCACCCCTCATTTATTCATATGCGTCCAATGAGCCAGACTTTGTACCAGTCTTGTATTTTTTTGATGTAGTCTTGAGGTGTAATAGTTCTCCAGACTTCCCGAAGGACTTTCAAAGTTTTTGGCCCTCATTTTCAGTCCAGTCTCTGTACCTGACCAGTTTCAGGGGAATGTTTTTTCTTTGTTAAGCCACACAGTGACCTACGTATGAATCATTCAAGCATAACAAAGCCGTCTAACTTAAGGCATGAACCAGTGAAGAAACAGGTGCAGATGATTACAGGTGATCAGATGATGTTATAATAAATCACTGTACCTATTGTCCCATTTTCCTAGCAAAATATAAAGAAATGACGGGTGGCTCAAGACTTTTGCACAGTACTGTAAATCTAACTTAATGAAAATTTCAATTCAATTTTAGTTGCTCTATATAATGTCGCTAACAAAAAACATTGTCACAAAGCCCTTTACATAGTCCTGGGCCCAAGGTCCCCAGAGAGTAAGCCAAAGGCGACAGTGGCAAGGAAAAACTCCCTCAGAAAGAAGAAACCTTGGAAGGAACCAGACTCAAGGGGGAAGCCCATCCTCCTCTGACCGGCACAGGGCAGGACAAGTTCATTAAATAAATATTAGTATGATAAAGTTTATTCAGATTAGTCAAAACCTCTGCAATTCTACTAGACTGTTTATTTAGTTTTATCAAATTATATGATAAAAGTGGATGAAAACTCAGACTGAGAGGTGAGACCAATGAAAGTCATTTAATCTTTTGGAATTATGAGGTGTTTTGACTTATCTGACTGTCAGCCAATCATATCACAGCACATCTCAGCGTGTGACTGACTCCAAGCATCACATCCTGAGCCTCATGTGGTTCTGCTTTCTTCAGTAGAGAAGCAAATGGCACATGGTTTATCACTTTCCTCCCACACTCACACCACTAGCATAAATATTCCCTCAGGCCCCATTTTCCAAAGTTTCCCGGCACTGAGGATCATCGTAGAAAAACGAAAAGCTAACTTTGGATGAGCATGTAAAAATAACATGCGGAGTGACACAGAGAATGGTGACGCAAGGATGGAATGTGTCGTATTTCGGAATCGTGCAGCCTCTGAAAGTTCCAGAGGACCTTCGTGTTGGGGTCCGAGATGAGCGGAAACAGAAGGTTTGGGCCTGTTAGCTGGAACTTTCGAGCCTCAGAGGAGAAGTCAATGAAAGTGAATATGAAAGAATGCCCACAATTAATGATATGTATATAGGGTTAGTGCCGTATGTAATGTTATAATATGCATAATTATCTATATATATATGTATATAGATAGATAGATATAGTATATCCAAAAGCTCTAAAAGGAATTTGGTGGAACATGAAGATGGTAACCAGTAGCATCAAAGCGGATGGGTTATGATGGCTTGTGGGACTTCTTAGTTTCCTGTTCCTTTCATATTGTCCAGGTCATTGGTGCCAGTGGGCTTTAACTGCCGAGGTATGTTTCTGACAGTTGGGTGTGGAGTCGAGTCCCTCATCTCAGTGAACAGCACGGTTATGTGAAATTCCTTGGCGAGGTGGGACTGGACTCAAGGGCCGATGGCCTATGCAGCATAAAGTAACACACCATGCACAGGGTATAAACAGGGACAGCCTTCAAAATTCATTTAAAAATACTACAAATGAAGAATGGGTACACTGTCTTTTCTATAACTCGGCTACACTGATCTAATGCGAAGAGGCAGCCATTTCCTCAGCCAGCCAGTCTTGCTACTTGATTTTTGCTCATTTTACATGTTTGACTTGACCTTAAAGACAAGAGGATGGCAGCGGAGAACAGGACTGGGCCACAGTGGCCTGCAGGCATTATTCAGCAGCACACACCTGCAATGGAGAACTACCCCAGCCAGCTGGTCTCACCTTTGACTTACGGTGTGGTACAGAGATTGGGTACTGAGCCCTGCTGAGGCTGACCAGCTTCCTTCTGTGGGGGGGGGGATGAATCAAATGACCCCTCCCTGCCCAGCCCAACAGCGGGTGCCGTCACTTTACACGACTTCCTCACCTCTGGGGCTTCCATGTTGGTTTGTATGCATAGCCAGTGATGTCGGCTAGTTCATATTTTAGGTGTATGGTTTGGTGAGTTTAGACCTGAACTCCTACTTGTCACCAGAACAGTGCCTGACTGCCCTGCTGATTGACCTCCTAAAGACCCAGGGTTGAGCTCCCCAATACCGTGTGTGACAGTAGGTTTCTGAAGCCAAAATGTTACCCATGTTTCCCTCCGTGTCCACAATCCCCATAAAATCGAAGTTGGTCTGCTTGTCTCGTAGCACATCAGGCTGCTGATGTGGTGTGATGGCTTCATATTTTTGGTAAAAAAAAAAAGGAAAGCAAACAGAAGTGAGAAAAGAAGTCATTTTCAAAATAAGTGCTGTCAGGCACCATTGTTACGCTGCTGAAAACGCTCCTGCAATGTTGTGAGAATGTTATTGGCTATGTATGTGTAAATTCCAGTTTCAGGCCTGACAGGCAGGTAGTCTATCAGCTTGGGAGCACCTGGTTCAGATGTCCAGACTTAAGATGGAAAAATTCACATGCGGTTGTTGATTTTTTTAATTTATTTTTTTCTGTTCTCCAGCCTTCCCTGCATTAAGAGCAGAGTTCCAACATTGCATAACTAAATAAAATGACATCCCTCACTTTTCCATTTTACAAATGAAATCTCTGTAGTGCCAATGCAGAATAGAGGTATTTTTCCCAGTCTGTTTCCATCCGGGAGGGAAGTTGCCACTTCGGGAGCTTCTGTGTCCAGCTGCCCTGCTTTCGGAATCAAAGGCGTTTGTGAAATACCAAACCAGTGACACGTAAAGCAGTGAGCGGTATGCTTGCTATATCAAGATTGCAAAGGTGCCCTTTCTTTTCCGATGCACACATGCACAATTTTCTGCTCGGCGACAGGAAATTAAAATTCCTGGGATGTATCAGAAAACCGTGCTATTTCCCAGAGCTAAAGCCCAAGGAACGTCACAGAGACGTTCCCCTCCCGTTTTAATTTGATTACAGAGTTGGCCTCCAACTCGCTTGATCTCACACCAGTCGTCCGTGTTCCAAACAAAATGAATCATGTGAACATGGAGATTTCTAACATCTTTATCCTTCCTTCTTGATATAAACATCTTAATCCTGAGGGAAGGTGGAGCAGAGTTTGCCCCACTAGTGTAAGGCAGGGTGCACACACACCTAACCTTCACACCCTAGCAGCTCTGCAGGTGACAGACGACAGTACCACCAGCTGTGAAACCCTACTCCCTCTTTTGTTCATCTGCTGCCACGCAGGATGAAAACAACTCGTTTTACATTCAGCAGCTCACCATAAATCAGCCGTCATAAACAACAGATTTGAAATCACCTAATATACTCGGGGGTTCCTCTCCATCCATCTGCCAGTCCCAGAACTGCTGTCAACCCTTTATCTCGCACAGACTTTGAGGTCGACCAAAGTGACCCATCTCTCACATGTTCTCTGGGGTGTGTCTGCTTTTGTTGAATCAGTGACCATTAGCTTGATAGGGAGATCGTGAAAATGGATGTTAAATGTATCATTCAGTAGAAAAATCTGGGTGGAGAAGGTGAGGGCATGCTGAAGGGGTACAGGGCTGTCTAGGGGTGGGGCAGTTTGTGGGGGCGTTGTCAGTTGGGCAAGGCTTAGCAAGGTGACAAGTGGGTTCATTCAGCTCGCCTGTGCCTGTCTAGGGGTGGGGCTGTTTATGGGGGTGTGGTCAATTGGGCTGGGCTAAGCAAGGTGACAAGCAGGTTCAATAAGCTCACCTGTGTCTTATTACTGAGTTCTTTCTTCATTTCTGTCTCAGGTCCCATTTGGTTTCCCTTCTGTTGGAGCTGAATGGCCAACATCCGTTGCTTAATTCCACCTCCATTTGGTGAAATCCATCTCAGACCCTGTATCCAGGGCTTCTTTCCCTTTTTTCCTTCTCCAGCTCACGTGGTTCTGTTTGCCGTCTGACCCGGACCATATTCTCCCACTACTGCTGTGAACGTCATTTATGTGATGCAGGAAAATACAGAAAACACAGAAAAAATTACTTTTCAGATGTAAATTGAGGACAATTAAGAACAAAACAGCACTTTAAATATTCGGTTTAATTATGAGCTGCCACCTGTTCAACACCTAAGTGCTTTAGGACAGTGATTTTCTTAATGTGTGTAACTGCGTTAGAAGAGCATTTATCCAATTTATTTAAATAGAGATAAAGTGTGCATTAGAAGGTAGTTTGCAGTTATCTAGGTGTTTCCTTCCCTAATCTGAATTCATGAATCCGACCATTCACTGATATTTCATATCTCAGCTGGGCGAGAGTCCTACTGGCCTAAGAGACACATCGACTCTGAGAAGGGAACGGCAAAACAAACACTTTTCAAGGGTTAAATGATAAACTTATTATAAAGACAGCTTATGAAGTGAAAGCCTGCTTGACGGGGCTGTGTTAATTTGTCATTTCCTCTGGATGTGGAGACCATTGCAGGTTAATCATTTTAGCTTAACGTTTGATTAGGGTAATGCTAACTTGTGCTAGACCACTACCCACTTTCTGTGAGCTGCTTATTTGTCGTTATAAGTTTTCTTATATAAATACGTCTGATGAGGACGGAAAATAGCAGCTTGTGCTTCACCATGTTTTTCTCATTCACTTAATGATGACACACTGCCATTAAAAAAGCTGGAGTTATGGAAGACGCAAACAAGCAATAATAAAATGTGCTCTTCTCACATCAGTCCAAATCATCCACAAATTTTTGAGCCCCAACGGAGTACCATATGGCCCCCGGTGAGGAACCTTATGACCCTGTAGTCACCCTGAATGACCCCTTTAAATGCTCCATTGGTAACCCAGAGCAGATAAAGGCTGGCCCCTGGTGCCACGTGGGCCAGCCTAATAGCTATAAGTACGTATCTGCATGGCACCATCGCCTGCTTCTAAAGCTGGGTGTTTGCCCACAGTCCAGGAGACAGTTTGCAGGTTGATAACGAGTCCACGTTCTCAGAACGAGACTATGACCAGCAACACCCACCCATCCACCTAAAGCAAACTAATATGTGGAAAAGTAGTGTAGAAAATGTTGTCTGAGTTTTACTTTTTATGGGCAGGGAGAGTGTTTTGGCGCAAAAGCATAAATTTCCTGATTTCCTTTTTAGCAAAGGAAAGACCTTGTGGGGATTGTGAATCAGTGTCGACAGTGTGACCCCTGAGTGTTTCATTAAAGTAATTATTTCCATAATGATCTTAGTCTTCTGTTTGAAGAGAGCATAAAGAACCATGATGAAATTACCAGAATGAGATCCGGAATCATTGCTGCACGTTTTGGGCAAATCCCTGAGTTTAATGCTTTACCAGTGAAATGCTTCATGCTCTTTTACAGTGTTGGGTGGTGGTGTGTTCAGTTTGTAAGAGGGTGTCGACATGTTCGTCATGGCTCTTTTGGTTTCTGGCGATGCCCTTTGGTTTATATTGAGTATCGACGACTTATCAGACTCTGGACTGGGTTGCTGCCTGATGGAATGATGTGTCTTGCCAATATACAGAAAAACTCTTTGGAGCACATCTAGTGTGCCTGGGGAATATTAACTGTATTGAAACCCTTGACATCTCAGAAATATGACCAGGCAAAAAGGAAAACTAAGTACTTGATCTGGTAGGGAAATGGGAAGATGCTCCCATATATGTAGTCTTGGTTTTGATCATTCCCACCTCCAGGAGGATGTGGCCCAATGGGACAGAGAACTGAGAAAGTGTACCTGTTGCTTTAAATACACAACGAAGTTTGCCACCAGTCCTACAACATACCAGTACGTCATGTCCCTTGAGTTTGGGAATGGAAATCTGGGATGTCCTGCTTCAGTGCTGCTTCTGGGAGGATGATGATGCTGTACTTGTAGTCTTAGTCCACCGGACTTGATTTTCCAGAAGTGACAAATTTTTGGTCGACAGAATCGCGATAGCTTTTGCACTCGGCTTCTTCAGGGTATTATGATCATCTCTCTCTTCCTGTTTTTTCTCCCAACACTTGATGAATGGAAAACATGCAAAATACTAAGCGTAGCAAGTGAAGCATGCACTGCTAATTAGATTACAGGAAGAGCAGGATTTTAGACATACTGTTTGAACCAACAAGCCAGAGGAGTTGTAGGTCCTGCTAGGACCTGGTCCTGGTTCAGATGACAGGAAGCAGTGGGGGGTTAGTGACACATCGCACCTGCTGGACTGCTTCTGTGAGAGCGTAAAGCTAGTAACGATGTTGGTAGGATGCCACAGTTGTAGTTAAATAGGCCCTCAGATGCGGCAGGCTTTGGGATGTGCTAATGAAGGTGTCAGTGTGCCTCGGTGGCGACTGAGCTCTCTTTTCCATTGTCGCGTCGTCGAGGACTCGTGTTCAGCCTCCCCCTCCCTGATATCACAGCCACATCAAATAAACTATAATTACCTTCGAAAAGAGTGTATTTGTGTTCTTTTTAAACTGTGATATTTATGCATTTTTGATGGCAAATTTGTTCATTTTTCTCATTATTAATATATATGCATACTAATCAAACCCGCCTTTATGAGTACCAAGCCCTGTTGATCCCTCCATTAATTAGCTTCTAAGCACCACTGATGGAAAAAAATAGTCAGTGATACAAAAATAAAATCCTCAGCGGATTAGCATTTTTAAAAGGCGGGAACACACACGAGTAAACACGCGCACATACTCAGACAGTCTGACACATCACAGGTCTTTCGGGGGTAGTGACATGATGAATACAGAACATTCCCACATGCTGCTGTGACGCAGCAGTGGACACAGCCCCTTGGTTATGTGACCACAGTTGAAGGTCTTCCAGAGCCTCACAGAGAGATTGAACCCTTGACAGGTGGATAATTGTCATCAGTGCTTCTCCCTGACTGCCTCATGCTAATGCTAATCTTTCACTAGTTTGGACATATTCCACACAGCAGCTTCAGCACCTCCCAAGTAGAAGGCAGAGCACTCCAGTCATTCTATGGTGAAGGTCAGGGGTCCACGCTGGCTTCAGTCCGCAGTGGAAAGGCTGGAGTGCTGGTGTGGACCTTTCAAAGCAGGCCTGCGGCAGCACTGAGACAGGAGAGAGAAATAACAGCCTCAGCTATGGCAGGAAAAGACAACAAATGCCGCTGAAACGACATGGAGGCTTTTATAATTTTCCAGGTGTGCTCCAGGGGAGTTAATGTGAGGAGTCAACAACATGCTCTTGCTGCTTTAATTCAGTTTCCTTGTTTATAAATATGCAGAAGGGCTTCATCTGGGCTGTAATTGGTTTAGGACCTGGTGAATTATTCATGCGTCTACCTGTGGTTCCATTTTTGAGGTTTATGCTGCATCCTTGAAGGATATTCTTATAGTAACTGCAGCCTTTGAACTAGAGCTATGGAGATGGTGAAGAATATGGGCTTGAGTATATGAAAAGGTAGATATCTTGGTGTAACATTCATCTGCTATAGCATAATTGTGCTTAAGAGCTACCTTATCCTGATACTGGATGGTCACAATCTTAGTAGAGGTGCCTCATCATGGTCCTGGATGGTCACGGTGTTTGTTTAAGTGACCCATCCTGGTCCTGGACTGTCACAGTGTCAGTGCAGATGTCCCATCGTGGTCCTGGATGGTCACAGTGTCGGCAGAAGTGCCCCATCTTTGTCTCGGACTGTCACGGTGTCAGTAGAGGTGCCCCATCCTTGTCCTGGATGGTCACAATTTCTGTTGAGGTGTGCCATCCTGGTCCTGGATGTTCACAATGTCAGTATGGGTGTCACATCCCGGTCCTGGATGGTGACAATGCTGGTAGAGCTGCTCCATCATGGTCCTGGATGGTCACAGTGTTTGTAGAAGTTCCTTATCCTGGTCCTGGATGGTCACAGTGTTTGTAGAAGTTCCTTATCCTGGTCCTGGATGGTCACTGTGTTTGTAGAAGTTCCTTATCCTGGTCCTGGATGGTCACTGTGTAAACAGTTTGGCAGCTCCACGAATTGGACTGAGGGACTGTCAACACATCCGGTGGTTCGCTGGGTGGTGTGAATCAAGGCGTTGGCTACACTTCCTCCACCCCTGCTTCTCTGAACCCCCGAAACCCTATTGGAGTATGATTACATGGCCGGTGCTGCCCCCAACGCCGTGTCTGTTCAAGAGAGAGTTAAAAAACAGATCAATCTTCACTAAATCTTTTGTTCAAGCAGACAAAGAAGGTTCTACTTACTGCTGTTTCATTCACATCCCCAGCAGACATCTTTGTCTGCAATCACCTTAATGGATAACAGCTCTACCCATTCTGACAATCTGTTCAGCGCACATCAGCAGTTTACCCTCTGGAATATAAACTCACAGCATTCATCCAACTGCCCTAACCTAATGTAAAAACTCTAAAGCTACCCCATTGTCCCATTTCAGCCATTATCTTTAAAGTGTGTTTTTTAGTTTCTCCACTTTTGTGTTATCTCTGTGTTGATCTGAGATGTCATTAAGCTCAGTTAGCCTCTTACCATTGCCTTTTAGCTTTAATCGTGTAATTTCACAGGGATTCATTAAGCAAACACTTCATTTGGAACACAGTGCCTGCAATTTCACTTTTCTTCCTTGGTCTCTCTCTCTTGCTCTACTCAATTATTAATGGTCTACACGTGTGATAGGCTGGTTGGCATCCTCTGTAACAGCAGATAGCAGAACCGGGTCGAGTGGACAGCGTGGTGCATTAGAAGACCTCCTGTGGTTTCCAGGCCTTGCTTTGGTCAGTGAGTGTGGAGAAAGCTTCTCTTTGTTGGATCCAGCCCAGGAGCACACTGCCGTTCCTTGCCTTCTGGGATAATTTCACATAATTAAGACTCTAAGCTTGTTTTCTGTTAATCGCTGGAGTTAATAGGGGCCGCTGGCCATACACGGACTACCCGTTAATGCTTGTCTTTGTGTTGAGGAGAATTTGTGGGCTGAGAATCATAGCACAATGTGACACAATCCTAGATAATAATAATTCCTCAGAACTGGTTTCATTAAAATAAATGAAGTCATGATTTAACCTATTTTTAGGAAGCTAGGGGTACTCTCACTGCTGAGTGAGGATCTGATTCTCTGTGGAGCATAGGGGTGAAGTCATGGCCATTGGTGTTTTCCTTGTAATACGAAAGTGCGTCCACACGTTTCGAGGAAGTTCTCACCAGGTAACTAAAGTGTTCAGCTTGGAAAAGCCCTGTTAAACTAGACATCCATAAATGAATGGCAAAATCTAACTGATCAGGAATGCCCTGGATTCTTGGTAGGATGGGTTTTTACAGGAAAACAGCAGGAATTCTAGCAGGTGCAAGTGTGTGGATAATGTTGGTGAGGAGGAGGAGCAGGAGAAGTGAAAGGTGCTCCGGCTCTGGACGTGAAGAAAACATTTTGGCTTCTGCAGAACTCAGCTTCAATGCAAAATGGATTGAGAGGTTCTCATGACGGTTCTGATACTGCAGTAGCACCAAAATAAACATGTCATCCCATTTTCAGTGGATCCTGGAAGTGCCTCATGCTTCACTCTCCATCAGCTTTCTCTCCTCGTCCCTGCCCAAGAACGAGGTGGGAATCGGCAGCGATGTTCCAACTCTCTTCCTCCAGAACTTGTTTATACATGTACAACATGCTATGGGTTCACCTAAGACCATTTAGGGGGCTGGAATGGATAAAAAATAAAAACGGGTGAGAAAACATGTTCCAGATGTCTGTGTCCAGGGCTCCATTCTCACAAAGTCATCCCAGCACATCATGCCATGTGTAACAACCTCTGCGGAACCAGGAAGCGTGTCTCTCCCGCTCTACTAAGAGGGTGGAAAGCACCGATTCAGATCGTGGCTGGAGCCGAATTTCAGTTGGCGGATAGCTCCGGCTTTCCCACATCCTCATGTCTGCACGTGGCTGTGTTTCATAACTAATAACAACAGAACAATACCAGGATTTTTTTTTTTCCTAGTTTGTCTCCTTTCCTGGGGTCATCTGTTGCTGCTGTTGAAGTTAAATTAGATTTTTTTTCACATTTTCCCGCCATGCCGACTTTTCACCCAGAGTTCTGCTTGCACATGGATTGGATCTGAAAGTAAGCGAGGTCAGACTCGGCCAGGCAGTGCAGCCTGCAATCCTCCCCCTTGACGATCGTGCTGCCGAGATTAATTAACGGATCATTTGGAGCCGCCGCCTCCATGCTGCAGCCAATGACCTTTTCAGGTTGACGGATGGCTCTATTTATACCTCTCCGGGCATGTTGGCGGGACTGCGGTCTCCCTTTCCTCGGCACGCACTGTCACGTGTTGCACCCACTAGGGGGCGGTATTGAACTAACCCACAGACCATTTATTAAACTGAGATTACTAATTAGCCTGCATAGCATACGAGTTTATGCTGGATGCTTAAACATAAATTAAGTTCAGTTTCTTGCTTGGGGGTATAAAGTAATATCCTCGTAAGACTCAGTCCTGCAGCGTTTCAGTCGAGTGATTCAGGACACTTCATATACGAAGGATTTGAGCTGAAGATGCTACATGTCTGATTTGTTATAATGAAACGCTCTGCTCTGAAGTTTACAAATTCTCTTTGGAAGTTGCAATTAATACTCTATGATATTTGTTTATTTTTCCCCTACATGCTCTATAAATGTTTGCTTTGTTCTCCTCCGTTGTCTTTTGTTCGTTTTTCGAGCTGGCTTCTTAAATGAATGGTGCTGTAAGTGTAATTGCTTTTCACTCTGTCGGTAATGCTGTTATAGATCTTAATTGCTTCACGTCCGCCAGCAGTATTGTCGTTCCATCATATCTTGGGCACATCCGAGCGGCCAGGTTGGTATGGGTACGAGCTTCTGGGTCGTGGGAAGCGCCCTCTCGATATCCACTTTGGATATGCGGTGGCATGAAACCTCTCTGTCCAAGCTTCGTATTCAGAAGAATTTGGGTGCTTAGCCACGCGGCCAGGACGTGGCCAGAGGCTCCCCCGGCACAGAGCTGCTGCATCTGCCCTTCTGATGACCATCAGCAGCAAAAAATAAAAGACCTTCATGCTCGATGATGCCATGAGAACGAAGGGTGAGTACTCAGTATTATTCTCTTCATTGTCCCCCATTGGCGTAATCTATGTCCTCCATGGTGCGTACACAGAGATAATGGTTCAGTCACTGGGTCCTCCCTGGCAACGATCTCACCTCCCACGTTTGGGTCGTATGATTATGGCTGTTTGGCAGGAGTGTAGACACCTGATGCACTATGAGCTTCAAGGTCTCCATTTCATTGCACCTCCCCCAAAATGAAGAAGACTAGTTAATAAATGAGCGTGGTATTAGTACGCCAAAGAAGAGCATAGGAAAGTGAGTTATGTGCTGGGGGGGAGGGGGGCTGTCAATTGGCCAGTAACCTGGTCCTTGATGGTCTCAGTGAAGTAACCTGTTTGATGGCAGAGAATCCGAAATAGTAGCATGTCTGAGCTTCATTTCTATTGTGATCTCGAAGGATGTCAGTTCGTCTACAGCGTAACTGACAGGCAGTGTTTTCACGTCTTTGTCTTTTGTTATCTGGGCATGACTGAAAGACAAAGCCTCTGTATGTCTCGTTTGAATGTTTTTTGTTTGGTTCTTCTGATTAAGAGATTTTAGAGTTCTTGTTCTGTGATGTCGACTGGCCTTTTTGTTGACACAGATATTCATTACTTCGCGTCTGTTGTCAGTGTTGTTCCTACGTGAGAGGTGTAGGGTCTTGGGCCGGCCGCAGAGCTCAAAAGCACACAGGACTGGAAAACAGACCAACTGAATGTTGGTTCTGTCCTTCCATGCTGGGCCACGTGTAGGATGGGATTCAGATGTGTAGGTAATATGGTACTGTGGGCCACGCCTGGTGACTGAGACTTTAGATTAAAAGCTAGACACACAGAGTTGTCTTCGCTTTTACTGTATTCAGATTGCTAAAGCTAACTTTCACTAGGTATTTAAAAATCCATGAAAGTCATCTATGATTATGATTATTATTATTATTATTATTATTGTTGTTGTTGCAGCATCTGGTGTGTGTTTTTCTCATGCCCCTGGCAATGTGGGTGCCGGTCCACACTCTTGTCATGCCTGCCTTTGAGAGTGCCCTAGATAACGGACAAGCAAACCAATAACAATTCCAGTTAGAATCACAATTCGCTCCATTCAGCAAGTATGTTACTCTCCTCATGGAGTTTGTCTACATTCATTTTGTTTGTGAAGAACATTCTGGCAGAGAAGATGAGTGCATAAATGAACATGTATGATACCACCCGTCTGTCCTTCCTTCCCTCCTTTCTTCCTTTCTCCTCCTCCTCGTCCTCCTCCTCCTCTCCTAAATGCTTATCCTGGTCAAGGTCTTGAGGGGGGCCTGGAGTACAACAGATGACACTGGATTAATGAAAGAGATTTGACACAAGGACAGTTTGGACAGGATTCTCTCAGAATCAAGAAATGCAGAAGGGATGGAGCTTTGGGCTTGTCGAAAAATTTCAGTGAAGAAGTAGTTAAATGCCAGCATGTTCTGGTTTTGATTGACCTGTAACATTGTCCAGAAGTTGGCCTTTGGATCAGGTGGTGGCTTGGGTGGGAAGGCCAACAATCTTTACACCGTGCTTCCTTGAGTCCTGCACGATCTTAATGGCCAGGAGATTCCCAATGACCTTTAAATTTGATTGCGCGTTGCAGTTTGCCCTTGAAGCGACGGTGGAGGCGATGATGCTTGGCAGAAGGGTTTGGACAATATCAAGCTCCTTTCCATCGTGGTGGCCTTAATATTCTCTCCCAAATGTGCTGGACATGACAGTTCCTGAGATTGTCAAGGACTCAAACTCCCTGAGGGCTACATCATTTATTTTCAGAGGAGAAGGTAAAGGGAGTGCTTGAAGAAGTCAAATGTTATTTCCGCTCCTATAATATAGATATTATTACTGGCAGATTGAGATGTGAGTCAGGTTACCCCCCTCTGGGACAGTCTCCTCACCTTTGGTGATGAGTCCCACAGGGTGACGTTTTGAATGATGAGTCTTTGGATGTGTGGTTCATAGCGTAGGAAGAGTAAAACAACAAAGATCATGTGGTTCTCTATCTCCATGGTCCTGATAGTAAGTCAGAAAGTGGAAGTCCTGCTTCCTGTTCTACCAAGCATGACAGATTAACAGTAGAAGAAACTCAACTATTTAAATTAAGTCACATTATAATGACAGGTTAGTGGGTCTTTAGTGCAGTCACCGTGGCAGGTGATTTATGGGGACAGGAACAGTAATGGGAGATGTGAGATGAGGAAGAAGCAATATCTCCGGGACCATGAGGTCATGCAGGTCAGCCCTGCGCATTTGTGTGGCAAGCAGGTCAGGGTCAGCTCTGCTCCTGAGGTCCTGACTCATGGAGAGTCTGTGGACGCCTGGTATTTTAATGAGGAGGGAGGCATCGGAGGAAGGCAAAGTTAGCAGATCATCGGCTGTACCTCAATATCTCCAGCAAAAGGAGGGTGAAAATCTGCCATCCACCCCAAACCTGGCAGACCTCTCGCGCTTTCATAAGCAAAGTGAACCTCACTTAAGGAAGTTATCCCTGGTGGGAGCACCACAGTCATATGAGCCTGGTGTTGGAGAAGAAACTGGCAAGTGGCAGCTCTGAGCTGGAGGCCTCACTACAGAAAAACACATACAAAACTTTTTAAAGCATCACTGATATGAAGAAAGTAAGTTTTCCCTGGATTGCAGCTGTAAAGTGAACTGGGAATGCGAAGGAGGAATTACCGTGGAATGAGATGCATGGATTCCTTGATTGATTCTGACTGGCGGTGAAAGGTTCCCCGAAAGCTCCAGGTATACTCCAACACAAACACACACGAGGCTCTTAATTATGGCATTGGCGAACAGCTAAAGAGGAGGACCCTGAGGCTGGAGCAATCTGAAGAGGTATACCCAGAGCGCTTCCCACATGGTCTTTAAAGAGAACTAGCTTTGGTTTTGCGCTGCTTCGTCCTTATCAAGCCAGCAAAAAGAAAACTGTCTAAAAGTGCTGTTTGATTGTTCTTCTATGCTGGGGCACTGTGGCACCGCATCACCGCGTCATCGTTTTGGTGTGTTTGTTACACACAAGCACTGTAAATCGCTGGTCTTTTCAGGTAGGGGCCAGTGGAAGACCGCTCTGGGAAGCTCCTTCCCGGGAGGAATTTGATTCAGCAACTTTCTCTGACTTTGACTGTGTACGTTGATCTGGGAACTTAAACCAGAAGATCCCAGGATAAGCATGAAGCTGAAGCCCGAAGCTGAAGCCCAAATCTGAATGGGAACCAAAGAGTTTGCTTAGAGGTTCTCAGGAAGTCTTGAACACATTATGTACAGTGGTAGACTGATAGAGCCCCCCCTCCCACAGACCATTTTGAATTTTCAAATGGGGGTAGCCCCCCGATACTTCGTAGGGACATTTAAACCTGGTCATGCATGCTCTGTGTGGAAGGAAGTGGGTTTCTCCTTAACCACTAAGCTTCATAGACAAGGGTTTTTGCATAAATAATGAAAGCACTTGAAAAAACAAACAGGAACTGCGTTTTGGGAGGTGGTGTGTTGGCGGAATGCTGAATGCATGCCATGCTGAGAATTTCGCCCATGGCTGACATCATATGACAAATTAAATACAAATATTTGCCGACTTAGCTCACTCTGTGCTCGTTTCTAGCCTTTTATTAAATTACACACACAAATTGCAAATGTGTGTGCTTTTAAAACTCTTCACAAATTGTCTCCCTGTCGCAGAGAGTGAATTTACGATCTATTGATGTGTAAGTGCATATTTTAAATACAGAGTCTATACAAAATTAGGAGTTCACTTTTTATGAAAATGGCCAGGCTTGTATGTATCCAGCACATCATTTGTGAAAGACATGTTGCTGATCGAAGAGGACCTCCTCTTTGTCATCAGTTTTTACATCTGGTGCTTTCTTGTGCTCTGTGGTTTGCTCTGAGAGGATGGAGTCCCCCAAAACGTGGAGCAGAGTCCCAGGTTCAAATGGTGTGGTGTTAAGTGGGTTTGAAAGCCGCTTTACTGGTTCATTTCTCTGGATAAGAGTCCAGCTCGATTGAGCTCTGAGGATGAGATTGGTCTCGGCTGGGCGGTTGGCACGGGGGTGTCAGGGGCACTGATGAGGCCCTGATTGGATGTCCTCCCAGCCCCCCGCTTTACTTGCTCGTTCCACCGATTTGCCGAGACTCTCTCTGCGGGCAGGTTTCTGACAGAATCGTTTTTTCTTAAAGAGTTCATTGCAGCCGCTGTTCGTTATCAAAGGATCACTAGGCGTCTTTAAGGTCATCTGAGCTATCACCATGGAGATTCCTGCCATTCATTAAATCTGGGATGCCAGTTAGCATCATGAAGAAAACAGAGTGCATCTTCATTCCTTTTTTTAGCACTGCAAGATTAAGGTCACGTACAATCGTCCTGGGGGCCACAGTGTCATCCCTGTCAGGTTTCTACTGTACCCAAAGTCTAAATGCATAATCAGCAGTTTTCTCCAGCTGCTTGCCTGGTGGATGATCAATAAAACTGAAATTAAAAAACTTCATTAAACAGAAGAGGGAGATTTGCTGGCTCTTTGTTGTTTATTTGGTAGCATAGCTGTGTGGATGGCTACGGTGTGGTTTTCAGCTGGTAAGTGTGGGTGTGTGACCTCTGACCTTTTCTCAGCTGCTGTCACCCGACTGGGGGAGGTAGGCTTCGTGCAGGTTCGCCCACCTGTTTCTCAGTCAGGACTGAAGGTATAAAGGCAGTTTGTCAGGCCCATGTGCCATTCTGCGGCGCTCTCTGACACACGTGCCCTCACTGAAGCTGCACCTTCGGTCTTTGCACCTGATCAGGGGGATCCCTGTGCCTATTGAACCTGTCCGTCCTGAGCCTATCCCTGCGTATCACGTTTCCCTCGCTACATCAACTGGAGTGATTCACGGTAAGTTAATCATTTCAGATGTACAGTAAATGTGAAAAGTTTGTTCCTTGCCTGCACAACACATCTGGAACAGTGGCTGGAAAGGGTTGCAAAGGTTTGGTGGCTTCGTTTCTCGTATGCTTGTAGGTGTTTTTTCCCCACTTTTATTGACATGTTGCTGTAATCACTTTAAACACAAAACATGGCATGCTGTTGGGGGAGTGCAGCCATTTTTCGGTTGGGATTTTAACGACATCCAAATTCTCGCTCCGGCCTGGCTAATCCTGCCTGTGTGGACTCACCCCCCTGTGTCCTTGTGACTAAAGGCTCCGCCTTCTCCACATGTGCAAAATCACTCGTGAAGTTAACCAAATTCTCTCCCTTTCCGTCAGCACCACGAGCTTTGTAATAATCCAGCATCATCCCCTCATGTCCTCCACTGCCCTTTGGAACACCAGGAGGGGTTTATGTTGCTTTAATTGGCGTTTAATTAACATGGCAGGGATGTATTTTCCTCGGAGTTCTGCCTGGAGTGTCCAGCTTCCAGGAAAAGGTGCTGATGAAGCTGAATCCCTGATGCACTCGCTGTTCTCCTCTCCGCTTATGCAGAGACAGCCAAGGCAAGAATACCTTCCCGTTAGCCAGGGTTTGAAACTGCTTGTCAAATTCCAGTTTGCTGATTTTCAACTTCGTGCCTGAAAGCAGTTACCTTAGTGACCACTGCACAAATTGGTCATCTCCTTTTTTTCGTGTTATTAATTTTTGTTACATATTGTTTGGAACTTTTTTGCCATGAGAGAGAGAGATATTTCCAGGTTCTAAAAACAAGAGTATATTTGAGTTTGCCAGCTGATTTTTATTTTTTTTTTCTGCTGGCAGGGGAATTACATGCATTTTAATTTAGTTTTTGGTTTTCCTCAATTTTACACTACCAACTGCCCCCCCAGCAAAACATTTTTAGAAGCCGTAGAAGTTTAAAAAAAACTCTGTGACTGATTTCAATAATCCAGTATCCGAGCGTCCTTCCAAAACCATCAGCCCCCCACCTGCAATTCATTGAAAAGGGCAGGCAGGTAGAAAGGAATCCATTTTTATTAACTCATAAGCAGAGTGTTACAAAAAGCAATTTCACGCTTCGGGGAACGGGGGGATTTCAGTGGCGTGCCCGTGATTCACGGAAACTAATTACCCAGCCGATATTCAAATGTGTCAGCGAGCGTAGAGGGGCAAACACTAACGAGCGGGGAGGTCAGCGGCCGGGTACTGAAACGTGGGCCAAAGCCCACGGGAAGCTTGGAATGAGGGGATAAAGTCATCCAGTGGATGGATCTCTGCTCCTGTTACTGCAAGTTGTTTGTTTAGCCTCTTTGCAGCACGCATACTGAAGTGCATCACCCTCTAATTTTGTCAGTTTGGACACACTTAGCGTTTTCCGGGTGATTCTATAAATCTTTTGTCGATCAGGGTGGCCCGTTGTGTAGGTCCATCCGGGGAAGTACAGGGTGAGAGGGTCCAAATGGGGGTAGGTTTAGAGGATTGGGGCAGGAATGAGGTTAACGCAAAGCAGAATTCAAAGGAAAATTCAAAATGTTTACAGGTCCCATTAGAATACATTCGTGCCTACCACCCCCTCGTCACCAGGAGATGGCACAAGGGAGTGCCTCGAACTTGTAGCCCTTAGTCACAGCATGGAGGCTAAGTGATGACATCGCATTCCTGACATAAATCCTCAAATCGCCTCCCTCCCGTGGCCTGCCATCTTCCCTTATGCCCCCAGATCAGTAAGCTCTTTTTAAATTAGGTGCAGAGGCATAATGACAGGGGAATGTACACCTGCCCCCCCACCCCCCTCCACAGCCACTGAGGGTAGTGCTTTGCTGATGACTGGAGTGTCCCCGGCATAAGGTTTTTATCGAGCTACAGCAGTTTCATTAAGCTATCACCCACCCAGCCTGTTAAAAGGCCAATTAGGAGACGGGAATTGGCCGTGGGCCTTTTTCGTACATCTCCATTCCTGTGAAATAAACAGCAATAATGATGAAAATGGGCCTGCGATTGAGTCGGCTTTTCAGATTCATAATCGCACTCACGGACACCTCAGTGCCTGTTTTCACTGCAATTTCCAAAATCTGACTATTTATAAAATCTGCATCACCTTGGCACCATGCAGTATAAGATGTAGTCATGATATTGGAAAAAAAAAAATGTTTTAGTTCAACACTGTCTGAAAGATTATAATGGGGGCAGGGTTACCATGGGTCAAAATGGGGCGCGAGCCATTAGTCAACTTTCAGAAAAGATCTAGAACTCTGCCTGTTACCATGGCTGTGACGTCACAACCCACGTTCAGCTGTAGAATAAGTTGCTGGAACGCTCTGTACCCCACCTGCCTGCAGTTCTGCTTAACTGCTGATGGGACCCTCCGAACTTGGGCCTCCACCCATTATGGATGCCTCCTCATCTCTGAGGGAGATTCAAGGAGACCACGCCACAGAAGTGCGCGCACACACACACACACACACACCAAATTCAAAACGAGAACAAGCCTGTTAGCCAGTGCTTTCTTGAGGATTTCTTCGAGGAAAAGCTAACACAAGTCATGTAAGATGGAAGGCAGTGAATGTTATCTATTTATAGTCTCCATATGTTTTTGTACATGTGTAACTCACCTGCACTAGCTGTGTCATTCTTCCCATGAGCCCCAGGGAGGGTCTCCACCTCACAGGAATATGACATAAGCCATATTATGGGAACTATGACATTAAGCCATTACCATGGGACTGTAGTTCCTCAATGACCAAGTAGTGATGACCTGCCAGAGATTATGTCAGGGCACAGGCTGGCCCTGTTTGCACGGTAATGGGAAGGTCTGAAATAGAGCCGTTCCCGAGCAGGCCTGCATTCCATATGTCTGTTTGAGAGTTTTATAGTTAAGGTGCAGTTTCCGAGATCGAGAGCAGAACACTTTTAATTCCAGCTCCTGAAATGATCTCGGTCAGCTGTATTGACAGCTACTCTTCTCACCTCCCTCCTGGATGATGGCACTGAACCTTAAGGTTCACGGACAGTTTGCTGACTGTAAGACATGAGCGGACTGTGATTAACCCGCTGGGCATCTGCCCAGTCTGATAATCATCACTCTGACCATTTTCCATTTGCTGTTGAGATATAGGTTTATTTTGTCTTATTGATCGTTAACTGTTATTGTACTGATTGTGTAGTGTTATTTACCATTCCTGATGCCATTATTGTCTCCAGCAGCTCCTGACTGTTACTCTGTGTAAATGTCTTGCCAGGCCTGTAATTAAGCAGCTCGCTTGACATTGATCTTGAAGTTGAACTTGAACCTGGCAGAATGTTTTTGCCCTTAGTTACACCTTGCAATTGATGTGATATTTTCTAATTAGTCAAAGTGCCTTTGGTGATGCTGAGGTAATTGCATTGTGTGGTGACCACAAAAATAAAGTGGGCTTTTCCAAGGCTGCACAGAGGGGCCTCGCAGGTCTGGGTGAATTGACAACGGTCGCGATATTTGGAAGAACCATGACCGTTCCTCCCATCTCTTTGTGGGATGATGACAGTGGGTGAAGATGGTCTGATTTGTTGGTTGGTTGATTGATTGATCTGCACTGGAAACTGCAGGCAACAAGGTAACTGTCGCTGTAGACCCAAAGTGTTTTTACCACTTCTATCAATACTCTGTCGGTCACGGACACAGTGTTCTACCAGTCCTGTATGAACTGTCGGTCACGGACATCGTGTTCTACCAGTCCTCTATGAACTGTCGGTCACGGACATCGTGTTCTGCCAGTCCTGTATTAACTGTACGTCACGGACACAGTGTTCTGCCAGTCCTGTATTAACTGTAGGTCACGGACACAGTGTTCTACCAGTCCTCTATTAACTGTAGGTCACGGACACAGTGTTGTACCAGTCCTCTATTAACTGTAGGTCACGGACATCATGTTCTACCAGTCCTCTATGAACTGTAGGTCACGGACATCA
>JAACJT020000064.1:14437773-14452987 GCA_009936485.2 Gymnarchus niloticus | reverse complement strand
CCACTCCACGCGGAAATGTCCTGGTGAAATGGAATAAACCCTCCCGCCTATTCTGGTAATGTTGTCTCTTTCTTTGCGCTCGCAATCACTCCGTTTTTCTGTCCACGGTCCCTCCCCCCCCCCCCCCCCCCATTAGCAATTGAGCCCCCCTGAAATGGCCGAGCTATGTAATGCTGATAAATGTGTGAGGACAAGAGCCTAGATCCAGGAACAACTCAGAGGGGAAATGGAGAGTGATGGATTAATTGGGAGAAGTAAAACCAGCTAGAGGTTTGGGTTTGTAGCTCAGTGAGTGAATTATTGCAGTTTGCCATTGGTGCACAGAGAAAAGGCTGCTCAGTCTCACTTGTGTGGTGTGCTGTGCTGTGCTGTGTGAACTGCAACTCGGAGGAGTGTCTGGAGCCTCTGCCCCATTTATGGGGTGTCATTTTTCACAAGCATTCCCAATACTGGTAATCAGCCATCAAAGTTCTGGTGTCAAGGTTCGATAAGGCAGATGCCGAATTAGGGTTTTGAGAAAGCGTCATTCAATTCAGCCCCTGGGCTCTCAGAAAAATGTGCTTTTGTGGGCCTCTTCTGTTGCCCACTTCTGATTGTCCATCCTCCCCCCAACTCACTGAAATTATGTAATTCCAGAATGCTTAAATTGTTTGTAAGCGAATTTCCATTAGGGTGGTTTGGAACCATGGTTAATATATTCCTTAATCACTGCATCACTTGATGGTCATTGTGGAATTCCCACTTCTGCCCTTAAATTAGTCTCCCTGAACTGATGTTTAAATAAAGCTGTGAAATGCACTTTTACGTGGTGCCCCCCCAACTTGCATTTCCCTACCACCTCCACATTTACCCAAAGTGGTGTCTTGACAGCTGTATACCTGTGATGCATTAACTGCCTCGTGAATATCGCTTTAAACAAAAGCATTTGCTACATGAATGTCCCCACAAGGTCCCTGCTGCTTAAATGTCCTGTTTATTAGATCCTGTTTGGGAAGGAAAACTACCAAGTTAAGAGATCTGCAGTCAGACAGCAAGAAGATGAAATCTGTAAATTACTGCAGGTTTACATGGAGTCTTTACTGTAGGGTGACACACTGTTTGCTAAATTACAGTGCCAGTTATTTGGATGCTGTTTGTTTTTGTTATTCAGCTGAATACTATCATTCTCCATGCATTATCATGAGTAGTGCAGAGATGGAGAGGGTCACAATTGTCACTTTTTTGCCTAAGATGGCATTTTGTCTAAAAAGGCCAATGCTACAACATCTTAAAATGCATCTTAATGGTCAGTGAGTCAGTTGATCAGAAGAGCGACATGTCTGGCTTCTGTAGATCATTTCTTTGCTTCTTTTATGCAGTAATGCTTTCTCGAGTTTGTGTGCGCAAACCTTGAATGCATTAGTCAGTTTGATTTGAAGACAACAGCCCCGGGGTCTCGGTCTGTCCGCAGCCTTGTGCTCCTTTCTGACCACAGTCCTCGGGGCGTCTTGGGCAGAGAAACAAAGCACTGGTGCTGCTTGAAACTCAACGAAAAAACGTTCGCATGGTGGCCAAAACGCTTGATTTATTGGTCTACGTGTTTTTGTCTGTGTAGCTGCCTAATTCTGTGACTCCCATTAATCTCTACTTGTGGCCAAAGCCAGTGGAACAGGAAAAGATGAATGTCTATTTATGTCTACATGAAATATATCCATTATTTTGTTTTTCATGTTTCAAATGTTCACATATTTTACGTAAAATCCTTAGGGTTGATGTGCGTGCACTGGAGTGGTTCTGAGTCACGCACTCAAATATCTGCACGTTGTTTTACATATTTTTACAGGAATAGCATGTAATTACCACCATATAGGGGAAAGGTACTTATTCCTCCAACGTAGGTCAGAAACTGCCTTCATATTTGGTTAGGGAATTGTCCTCTAACTATCCACCCAGGACTGCCTCGGTTCTCCGTTGAATTACTATGCTGGCTAAGGCTGGCTGTTTTAGTAAAGTCGGAACCGTGTTTCAAGGTTAGTGGCCGTGCCCAGGGGCTCAGATGGCTCCACCAGCCCAAAGCTCACGGTCCAGTCTTTCCTCTGTAAAGGCCAGGACGGCTAACACCCAGCAGCTGTGGTGGAGGCCAGACTGCGGGTGCCGGGGATGCTTTCTGTGTCTTCTCCGTGCAATGCTGGCAGTATTGTGAGTCAACTCTCGATCCTGTATCCCATCGCACTCCTCTTAGGCTGTGCGTCGTCACAAGGAAGCCGGACAATACGAGTGCCGTATTTCTTCTGGGCCTTTCCTGGAATGGGCCTTTCGACTCTGGACCAATACGAGGCGACTGTCCAGGAGCCGGTTTTGGTGCAGGAGGTGAGGCAGCAACCTTCAGCTGGCTGCTCTACCATGAGGACATCTAGTACCACAAAGTTCCAGTGTCTGCTTTTCTCTTGCTGTGACTGAGCTGTTTATTTGACCGGCCGCAACATTTAACTTGTTTTTATTACATTACATGTAATACTGCTCTACTTGTAAACAACCTCTGTTCCCCAAGATAAGCTGTTAAATTTTAGGCTTTTTCTGAGTGACATCCTTTGAGCCACAGTTTAGGAGATGTACAGAAAATCAAAATGGCCGAAACTAAACTCATCTCAGCCTCTCTTCTCAAACCATTTTTATCCATGGCAACCTGACTAATAGAATCTGGGCTTGGCTTCTCTCCTCCAAAAGAACTTGGATGGATCACGGGCAGGTTCCCCGTGGCATCTGTGCGGAAGGGACATGCAGATCAGATCCGTGCTGTGAATTGCGGAGGCACCAAGCGTGTGGTGTCGCTGAGGCTGCAGCTTGACATGTGACATCCGGTGTGGATGAAAGCGCGGGAGATGAGCAACGCACCTTCGGTCTCAGCTCTGCGTTTCCTGATTTTAGGTCTTTAGGTCATAAAATTTTATATTTATAATCAGTGGGATAATGGAATAGACTGAAGGCTTAGTAATGTACACAAGTGAGAAACGTCCTGCGTCAACAAGGATGAGTCATTTGGCTTTACGAAGAGAACAACCCAAAGATTGAAAAATTCATTTTATTTTTCTGTTTGGAAGTTGCCATGCCAACACAAACAATGTCACAGATTAAGTCATTTTGCTCCTAACTGTGGAGGTTGGTTTCTAAACTCCAATCTTCTGATTTCTGATGCAGGCTTGTCAAGGTCATCTAACGTCTCCGGGCAGCGAGTACCTCTCTGGTAACGGAAAACCAGTAAC
Source organism: Gymnarchus niloticus (assembly GCA_009936485.2). Classification (NCBI taxonomy): domain Eukaryota; kingdom Metazoa; phylum Chordata; class Actinopteri; order Osteoglossiformes; family Gymnarchidae; genus Gymnarchus; species Gymnarchus niloticus. The sequence continues at coordinate 14,449,745 of JAACJT020000064.1, read as the reverse complement.
TCTGATGCATCACTGCAAGGCTGAGAGGGTCTTGCGTAGTTTGACTCGATTCCCTCCAAGGTTTTTCTATTTTACCTGATGTCCTGAGCCAGCATGATTTACGACGCCTTTGTTCCCCCCCCCAGCTAGAAAGTACGGTATAAATTACCGACCCAAACGGCAGAACTCCACCGCAGCTTGAGTGCACTTCTTAGGAACACAAAGACTGTTTGACTACCCTTCAGACCAGCAGGACAACGTATATTTAACAAAATAAATCTGCTGCTTTGCCGCAGAAACCTTCAGCAGAATCTGTCCATGCACAGACCTGGATGCAGACTCGCTTTATGAAATTAGCTTGACTGACAGAGTGTTTTATGAAGAAATGGTAGTTGTGTGTTTGTGCACTCTCACCCGGGCAGCACCCGTTGTATACAACTTCAGGTTAATTGGGCCATACCCCGATACCAACATGGGTCATTTCCTGCCTACTGAATCCTGTGCAGAGAAGTCAGTGGTCCTGTAGACAGACACCATCCGCCACCAGTAAGAGCCATCAACGAAAGCAGCTGCCGCAGCTGAGAATTCCATTTGTTGGCCCCTATCTGTCTGTTGCACTGCGCATTTCGTGTCATGTCCAAAGAAAACATGAATTTGGAAAATTGTTGCTTGGGTAGAGAATACTTCGTTTGACAGCCACTATTTCCTTCAGGAGTGATGTACTGCCTAGGGAGGGACTCATAATGCCTTGGGAAAACTGAGGGGTCCTTGGACGAAAATAAGAATAGGGTGAAAGCGTGCATCGCTGTGTGTGTAGGCACGCGACTCCGCGCCCTAGTTTTGGTTTACCTGATGCGTGGCTGACAGACAAGACGGGAACGTGTGTCTCTTCGAGATGCCGTAATTGCGAATTTCTGTCTCAGTGGGGCTCGCACTCATTCTGTTCCGATTTGCCAAACTGGATCTTTGGCGTGTGTCATTAGTACAAGTCCAGGCGAAGGGAAAGTTGTCGTTACAGCTGAGTGCAGTCTGATACTTGCCCGAGTAGAAAGGCCACTTGGGTCATAGCGCCATCTTGGGACACTTTGAAATAAACTCGTACCTGACCTCATCCTCCATGGATGACGAGGCCTTGTCCTGTCATCCTTGTTTGCTATCAGAAAGTCATTTTCTGTCAAAGTACAGGGCTGTATGGGGGTGGAATTTATTTTTTAGGTCCTGGAAATAGGATTCTCATTTGGTAGACGTTCAGTTTCCAGGACGTTAGGCCAACGGTAGGAAACCGTGCGCGACATTCCAGTTTAAGGCAATTTCCTCCAGAGATAAAGGAAGCAGCGTTGCATCAATCTGTTAATTGTTACCGGCGACGGTGTGAGACAGTGTGACCTGGAGCAGACTCTCCTATGGGGGAAAGGGGGGGGGGGGGTGCTTGAAAGGTGCCTGCATTTTTTCTCTTTCCAACGTCGCAGGAACAAAGCGGTGAGAAATACGTATATGCTGCCATATTGTAGTTTGCAACACAATTTCAAACTCATAAACCCACTTTGATTTGAAAGTTTTGGATTACTTGGGAAAACTAACTCAAATACAATCCTTCAGCTCTGGTTTCACTCCTGTGTGGTGGAGCACATCTGAATTACACTGAGAAATGGCTACATATTTATATATTGTTTTACATGTGTTTACATGAAGAGTGCATCTAAATCCCACTGTAAGGGAGAAAAGTTCTTTAAAAACAGCTTGAAATGCCCCTTGAGGTTTAAAACTAAGTTGAGGTGCCGTTGATCTGGATATTTGGGTTCCTGACCTGTTCATGGACGGTTTGGATGGAACTTTTCTGGTTGCTGGGTTAACAGCACCACTCTGAAGAACCCAAGGGCGGTTCTCGTGGGAGTTTGCCTTCGGTGTGAACTCTGGGTCATTTTTCAGCATCCTCGGCACAGTTCTGTTACAGAGAGATTAGACTGGCCCTCAGAGAGTAGGTGGGTGGGGGTCATGTTATTTGCCCCTACAGGTCTCAGCAGCATAATAAAAACCACCAGGGTATGCATGCCTTCTTGTTAGCATGAAGGGGGGTTGTTTTCATTACAATCTGTTTTAGGAGTTGCTGCTGGGGGAAAAAAAAGGGCAAGTCTTCATCAACGAGCCCCCCCTACCAAGGTGCTAGGTCATGGAAAAAGTCCCGATGGCTTGCCATAAACATTCCAGAACTTTCTGCTTCCCGCCACTGTTGCCCTGCTTGGGACCGTCCTTCAGCCTGAGCACGAAAGGGATGCTTCTTTCATGGACAGCTCCACCTCAATGCTGTGGGAGGAGCAAACAAACAATTACTACAGTACTTTGTGGGGTTCACTTTTTTTTTTTTTTTTTTGCAGCGTTCCCCTCCTGTGATATGAGAGGTCTGTTGTTCTCCCCCTGGAAATTAACAGAATGCTCACACAAAGACCACATTGTGTATAATCACACAAGCAGAGTGCTGTTATTCCACAATTCAGGAATCAGACTCTGAGCTAAGCTTTCCGGGAGAGGTTTAGTGAGGGATGAACCCCAAAAGAAACATGTATGTTAAAATCTTGAGAACAGATGCTGCCGGGGGGCAACTTCACACAGTAGAAATACCGGACATGGGCTCATAGATATCTGGGCCTCTTTGTTTTGGGTATTCTGGACATACTAATGGGAGGATTGGGTGGTTTGGTGAACAAACAATGGCACTCGCTGTTAGTGCAATGTATAAAAGTCTCACCTGTGAAGGTGACTGCTTAGTATGTGGTTATGGGATGGTGCAGTGTTCAGAAGAGAAATGGTCAGTGATCCGATTAATCAACATTAAGCTTTGATAGCTGTTAGTGTCTTAGCAATGACACTATGGCCTTATCCCTCCAGAGTCAGGAGTTCAAATCTCATCCCTGCTTTCTGTGGGTGGAGTTTGCATGTTCTCCCTATGTCTTTCTGGATTTCTTCCACAGTTTTACTTCTGCAGTCCAAAAATGTGGAATTAGTGAAAAATGATGTGCCTGTATATGTGTCCTCTGCTGGACTGGCATCATGTTCGGGGTATCTCCTGCTTTGTGCTTCCTAGGGTAGGATCCAAGTGATCTGGTACTGGACAAGAGGTAATGAATATTCCTTTGGTCTTTCATTAATAAGAGCAACACTCAACTGGAAACATATGCAGTTGCTATATTACCACATATACGGCATCATTTTACTCTATGCATTTAGTATTGCCATGACATGTTAGATTAGAGAATTGGGATGACCGGTCGCTGAAAACACCATACTGACAAGTTTTTCCAAATCCAACCTTCAGACATCACAAACTGCTGCCCCCTATCGACTCAAAGGTGAACCTGCATGCTCTTCCAGGTTTGACGACATTGATTCCTTGTTTCACGACTCAAACTTCTGTTGGAATAAATGCTCTGGAACTCCAGACGTAGGTTGTTTCTGTTGCTTTGAAATTGAGCTTTTGTTATAAAATCGCGTGGTTTTCCATGATTATTTCTACGGTTGTTCAAACAGAGTAATGTGCCATTAAGCATACTCCTAGTATTTATTCTACACGTGACGTAATCTTTCTCTTAAACACATCTTTAACTCTTTGTGTTTCAAGGACTTAAAATGAACAAAAAGTCTAACATCATGTACTGACCTGCAGACATAAGCATTTATCCAGGCAATACAAAATATGCGTTTCAGCTCAGACGCATGTTGACTAGTTATACAACTTTCCCACGTATATAAAAGATTTTTGCAGCCGTACTTTTTATAAAATCTTGGGCTCATTGGGGTTGAGCCTTTTTATTTTAAAATGGGGCGATGAACTCTTCTGAATATGGGCGAGATTATTACAGAACCAAACCGGTTTCACCAAAAAAAGAAAGAGACGCCTGTGGGTTTTTATATGGCTCAAACGGTTCGGGCGTCCTACGCACACCAAAGTATTAAATATGTTTCCAATGTCTCTTTGTGTGAGAGACGCGTGTGTGCTCGAGTGTGTCTGTTTGCGTGTGTATGTGTTGGAAAAGTGGGTGTCGCTAAAGCATGCGACTCTGAGAAGAGTGACGACGACGACGATGGCCCGGAGAGTACGGCACGATCAGAGCAGTCAGCTGTGAGAACGGGGGGTGAAGTGGACCAGGCGAGGTCTGTCAGCCGGATCACACGATGCACACAAAGCCCAACTTCACACTTAAGGTCCGGCTAACCTCCCGCTTCACGAATGGGGAGAGCGGAGCCTAATCCAGCCTTTCGGTACCGAGCACCTGGGAGATGCTAAGGTCTGGACGACACTGGCAGGAACATGGTTGAGAGGAGCAGTACGTTTTTGCTGATCGTGGCCGGCTCCGTCTTCTTCATGCTGATCCTGTACCAGTACGTGGCTCCCGGGGTGATGAACCTGGGGTCGCCGCAGGGGTACCTGGCAGAGGACGACGCCGATATCTTCCCCACTCCGGACCCGCATTACGTGAAGAAGTATTATTTCCCCGTGCGGGACCTGGAGCGCTCGCTGGATTTCAAGATCAAGGGGGAGGACGTTATCGTCTTTCTGCACATCCAGAAGACCGGGGGCACCACCTTCGGAAGACACCTGGTCCAGAACGTCAGGCTGGAGGTTCCCTGCGACTGCAGACCCGGCCAGAAGAAGTGCACATGCTACCGTCCCAACAGGAAGGAGACCTGGCTCTTCTCACGCTTCTCCACCGGCTGGAGCTGCGGGCTGCACGCCGACTGGACCGAGCTCACCAGCTGCGTGCCTGGCGTCCTTAACAAGAAGGAGAACAAACTTCGAACGCGAAGGTACCGCGCAAAGTGAATCCGGCGACACGGCGGGGCCCCCGCGCAGTTAACTTTTATTAACCAGACACAGCCAGTGTCGCATGTCTCTATAAAGTGTAGCGTCGGCGTTTCGTGCTCCGCTCCGTTGCCGCTTTCACTGACGGTGTAGCTCGGTTACACGGCGGCCGGGGCCACTCTTACACACCGCTGACCGCCGTGGCAAAGCGGTAAATCACGGCTTTACTGAAGCCCTCTGAGTAAAAGCTGAGGTGGTGTTTTCTCCAGGTGTCAGCTGCATTACAGCCCGGGCCCAATGAACGGGTGGTCGCGGAGCCGAACCGCCCTGAAATGTGGTTCGGTGGAGGCGGGATGCACCTTTTGTTTAGTGAAGCCGGGAGGAGTACACGGTGTAATTGTTTTCTGGCTAAGTCCTGATGGAGAGCGTATTGGTGTCCCCGGCTAATGAAATTACATGATCATATTTTGAACGGATACATGATTTCCCCGCATAATGCGCCTTTGTGTACCCCCCCTTAAACATAATCTAATTCTAGTGTGGTCAGTTATACCTAAGAGAAATATAATCGCCTTCCCATCTGATTGACTTTTCGGACTGGTAAAGAATGTTGCACAATTTCCGTCTTATTTTAACGCTGGGGATGCTTGTTTGAGGCCAGCAGGGCAACAATAAAGGCCCCTTATAATGGATATTTAGTTACTATCGCTAGATGTAAAATATTACACCGCCGCTTAACTGTCGTCCGTCTTCCAGTCAAACCCGCAACTGGCGGCGAAACACGTGTTGCTCGATGGAGCGATGAAGCTGGAAGGCGTGTGCCATCTGTGGACCTGCGCTGATCGCTTCGCCCTCGGGGTGATCAGCGAGTGATCGCATTGTTTTGGCGCAAGGCGACAACGTGTTTGCACATGGGCGGTCTGATGACTGACTGTAATGGCCCTGGAAGGCATGGTGTACGTCTGCGCACACCTCTCAGCAGATCAGTCCGGTAGTTCAGTGCAATGGTTTAACATGCAGACAAGACTGTAGGATGGCGCGTAGCCGCCCCTTAATCCACGCACGCACCCACCCACCGAGGCTGTTTGGACTGCCGTGCCAGCCGTGAAATCGTCGGCTTCGGCTGGTTCGGGTTGTTCAGGCTGCAGGAATACCGGCTCGATCTGTGCGCGAAGAGCGGGGTGCAGACACGTTATACTGTAGTCTTAAACTCTCACCCTGTCTGTCCAGCAACCAGGCTTCTCTGCCGGTTTACACAGCTGTATAACCAATGCTGGCAGGTGAAAGATAACAGCATGCATTCTTGATCATCTCTCCGATTGGGGGGGTTCACTTCAGTGAGGACGACTGAGATTTCGGCAATTTATGGTGTCTTAGGTTTGATTTTCTCAAAAGTGCAGAGAATCCATTGGCTGGGTATGGCTGGTGAACGGGGGATGATATCCACAGATCACGCCAAATCTTCCTTCATGACTATAGCATTGAGTCCCAGAGCCTGTCTACACCTGTGTAGAGGTCATTGTCTGTCATTTTTGTAAGTGGATAATTAGAAGTTCAGCTACTGTGACGGCATGAGAAACCCCATAACTGCACCCAGGTAAGTTTGTCAAAGGAACCAACTTTATTTTTTGCTTTAAGTATTTCTGTTTGGAGGCAGCCAAAGGAAAACGGAAGTTTCCAGAGAAAACCTTCGTTCTTACTGCGTTGCTGTAATGTTATGTGAAATCTTTCACCTGGGAATTTGCTTGGCCCCAGGGAGCTGTCCAGTGACACTGGGGGGAATATAAGTGAATTCCAAAAAGTCATTTTCAGAGAGAGGGCTTTAGAGCATCTGTGGACCCACAGGCCAGATTGGATGGTTCCATGCATGCCTGCCTTTTACAGTCAGGATTTCATGGCCCATTATTTCTCATCTAGAACATTAGCACCGGTTCCAGGCATTAGAGTCTTACCGCGGGGTCTGACTGAGTGGGCTTCGCATGACCGCCCTGAACCCAAACTGTCTTGTGAGCTGTCAGCCAAGTCTCACTACACAAGTAGGTCTATTTAGTTTTTTTTTTTTTTTTTAAGGTCCATAAACGAGGGTGGTTTGCTTCAGTGTGCCCGCTAGGGAATTCTGCATGAGCTTGCTTAATTGTGCCGTGCCAGGGACTCGGACTGTCTTTTTAAGCACCTTAAGTGTGCTATATAAAACCAGGGTGTGTGTTTTTTTTCACTGCCCAGTAAGCACTAATTTGCTGGGTGCTCATTTCTGCTCTTCATTAGCCTCTCTGGATGGTGGGGGGCGCAGTTAAGCCCAGGTTGCCCCGGACCCGTTCTGTCAACCTTGATGATTGTTCCGAATGTGGGGAACATCCTATAATACGGCTCATTACAGTGCTTCTACTGCCTGGCTTATTTTGGGCACGTGCAAGGCTGAACTGGTTTGGGGGCCTTCCTCTCATTCCTTTTCTCTGGTCTGTGTGCTCTCCAGTTAGGCTTCAGGGCCTGACAGTTTAAGTAGTGATCCTACACTGCAGGTCCAGGGCAGTCCAGTGAAGAACATCATAGAACTGGGGGGTACGGAGGTGGGGGGCAGCTGACGGGTCAGAGTGACCTTTGCCGTGTGGAATCTTGGCTTTGTAAGGTTTGTGTCTGCTCCGTGTTGGCGGTAGGAGGTGGTATACTGTGGTCTGGGCAGTGGACAGCTCTGGAGTCTGCGTGGTCGTTCGTGATCCCATCCTCCAAAGGCAGCCTGCTTATTTGGGCTGTGTCAGGTGACCCCTGTGAGTGCTTCAGATGCACAGGAGCGAGTGTACATACGCACACACAAGTTGGATGGTTTTCATTTTAATGCCATTGACCCAAAAATTAAGTAGGATGAAAAATGCTGACAAGATAGTTTTGGCAGTTTCAATTTATTTATTTATTTATTTTTTGATTTGAGGTTTCAGAAGTTTCTCTCTGACAAAGCTAGAGCCTACGAGCACACTTGGCCCACACAGGCCTGCTTCTGAGACGGGGGGTGGTTGGCAGAAGGTGATGGATCGGGACCAGTTTAGGTGGACAGGAAATGCCTTTTAACCCGATGAAGGCCTTCAGGAGTATCAGCGGGTTTGAGAAACCCTGTCCTCTGTCCCCCATACCCCCCCTCGGTGGCGGAAGTAAGGCCACTCCTAAAGATGGCCCAATAGTGACATCTGTGGAATTTGGGAAACTTCTGAAACTTCCAGTCCTGAATGTTCATCTCCTCCATAGTGACTTGTTGCATACTTGCACATCAGGCAGCTGGAGGAGCAGGTTAAAGAGCTGTGCGTGTGGCGGTGCTGCGTCACACCCCATCCTGCGGTCTGAATGCCTGTGGCGTGCTGCGGTGGGTCCCAGTGTTATTTTGGGAATTTATTGCCAATCCTCAGCACCCTGAGGATGACCATCTAGGGGCACGGCTGAGTGCAGATGCACTGCACATCGTCACTTGACTCTGTGATGTGTGTTAGGCGATCCGGTCGCGTCCAGGATCCCTTTGAGGTCCTGAGCCATTGGCGTTGATTGAAAGCCTTGATTAAAAGCCCTTTTGCCTGAAATTTGCTTACGGCTAATCCAGCCGCCTCTGCAAATTAAAGTCACTTTTTTTTTTTTTTTTTGTTTTGTAACTTTGGCTGCGAGGAGGGGTTTGGGAATTCTGCATGTTGGATGTTGCTGCTTACTGTGGGCCGGTAATTACAGATGGCAGATTTAGCTAAAGTCTACACCTGCTTCTGAAAGGCTAGCTTGTTCTCCCCAAATCGGCTGTGGTCCTCAGCATCCGTACACTGCACTGAGGGTGTTGTCTGCGCTTGTGTACACCATCCTGGGGGAGCGCTACACTGTCCGTCCACTCCGTCTGACGAACGGCAACCTTAATGGTGTGTCTGGTACCTAATTAAAAATAACCTGGGTTTTTATGGGTGTCTGTCTTTTTAGGAGTCAGAGCAGGTTTAGTTTAGCCAGCAGCCAGGGCTTTGTGTGTGTGTGTGTGTGTGTGGTGGGGGAAAGAAACAAGTCCCCCCTGCTGTCAGCAGGGAGAGGTATTATCTGTTGGCACCAGGACTTGCAGAACTGGACCCAGGATTCCCTCGTGTTCTGCCCTGTGCCACTGACGAGGCATTAATGAATAATTAACGAAGCTGAGACCGCTGATCAACCAGGTGTTCTCAGTGGTTCAATGTGGCATTAATTTTGGTGCTACCTTTGTTTTGCTGGCAGGAATTTAAGGAGCACACGTGTGTGTGTGTGTGTGTGTGTGTGTGTGTGTGTGTGTGTCCGTCCTCTGATGTAGGCCGTCTGCTCTCTCTGGCTGCTGTCTTTGGTGTATTGGTCTGTCTTCCTCTCTTCACCAAGATGCCTTCTCTTCTGATGCTGCTAAACAGTGAACTTCAGCCAGGTTCAGCTGTGCAGTTGTGGTTTTCAGCTGAATCTCTAGGGAGCTCATGACAACTGTCTTGATCTTCAGTGTCGTGAGGTAGATGGAAGACCGTACGAAGAACAGGAGATCCGATTCCATGGCCTTGCAAAACCAGGCCGGTGGCGCTGATCCGCTAATCCAATCAGATCGACGTGGATTAAAGGCTGGCATTGTGGAAGGCGCTGATGCAGTTATGCAAGCCCCTTTTGGGCCGAAATTGCTAATCATGGCTCCAGGCGAGCAGCACAGGGACCCTGAAGCCAGTGACTAGATTGTCGCTGCCGTGGACTACTGACCCTCTCCTCCCAAGCGGAGGGAGGGAGGTCTTCCTCAATCAGATCACACCCTGTCACTTGCAGCAGGAAGAGGTACGGTTGTGAGTAGCTTCATAGCGGCTGACCCTCTTGAGGGTTATGGTACCTATGTCGTTGTCTGACTTTCATTCAGACTGACTTTTTTAAACACATTGAGTACTTTCCTCAACAATACAACAGCAGTCCTCTGGGACTCTAAACATCACTCTTCTGGTCAGAAGCTACTGAAGCCGCTCTCCATGCCATGTGACTGTAACTGGGTGGAAACTGCTTCAGTCATGCTGTTACCCATGATCCTCAGTTCTCGGCACGTGTCACTAAGCCGTCTTGTTTTCTCCTTGTTTATTTTTAAGCTGTATCGTCCAACCTCACTCCTACATCCTGGAGCGATTTCCCCCTGATGGGAACAACGCTCAGATCCACCAGGATCAATGTCGTATGTGTGTTTTAAATAAAACACGGTAAATATTCTGTGGCATTCAATGGTGTCAAATTAACATCTTCCTGGCGTAACGTGAGCTGACCTTGGGTTCACTCATTTGTAGTTGACTCTGGAGAGAAAAAAATGAATGTATTCTGTCACAAATTACTTCCGGATATGTAAGCCATAATGTCCACTGCTGTGATTAGGCGCTGGAGTCGGGCCGTTCTGCGGCTCGATTTGCAGTTAACGCCACATTGATCGTAGCCAAGAAAAGCTGCTTGTGTTAATGTTTCTCTGTGGTGCCGAGGTTTTAGGGACCTGCTGAATGACAGGTGCTTGTTTGGGGGTCCAGAGTGTGGACACCTGAGATGCAGCTGTATTGTTTTAGCTGCCGCAGGCAACCATGTGACCGTGGCAATCTCGCCACAGTGAGAAAGCAGATGGGCAAAGGAGGCCGACTCACACATGACTTCGCGGTGTGCTCAGAGCAGAGGTTGGTCACCAGCTGCCCTGCCTTCACCCACGTCTCCTGAGGATGCCAGCGATCTGGCAGCTTCCCCAGGAGCAGAGCACCGGTGAGATTATCCCCACGGTCCCTGCTCTGTATTTCCAGACTTGAGGATGAGTCATCACTGAAACTCGGAAATGCTGTCCTCATCATGCTGGGATTTGCCAGTTTCTTACTTCCAGCAGCTGGCCCTCGTTGGAACTTTTACAGCAGTCCTGCTGATGACCGCAGCCATAAAGACCGTGTTCCCAGGGAAAGCGTGCCGTATAGGGTGGGGAGAGGGAGCTGGAGTGCGTTCGCAGGATGACGGCGCATTTTGGGGCTTTCGCCAGGGAAGGAGGGTTGGATGTGAAGGTCAGTCGGGAGCCTGCTGGGAGTGTAGTGCTCGTTTATGGCTCGTGGTGGCCAGCGCTGCCATGCTGGTTGTCTTATCTGGACAGGAATGGAAGGAAAGGCCTGGCGGTTTGGCAAGGTGATGTCTTCTCTTTGAAGACAGGCCTGGGAGCGGGAGACAGCATGTACTGCTGGCTTCGAGTGGGAGGGGAGCCAAACAAGCCACAGCTTGTATTCTCTCTGGAGTCACGTGGTGCAGCCACTCGGCATTGTGGTCCAGGGATGAGCGAGAAGGTGTCTCCACCACTTAAGGAAGCATGAGAGATATTAGGAGGATCTTCTCCTTACTTGTCTCTCGCTGTCTTTATCTGAGGTCAAGTTAGCTTTGTTCTTTGTTCTATGTACACACAAGCAGAGCGCCTCACTGTGGGTGAAGCTCCGGTCCTGCTTTAAAACCCCACCATGGGATTTTCAAGTTACTGCTCGTGTGTCTGTGATGGGCGCGTGAAGTTCGTGAAGGGGCCATCCATTTCCGTGCCCCGCGAGCCAGCGAGTGTGCCCGACAGCGGCTGTTCACCTGGGAGACCACAGGAGGAAGAAAAATCAGGTAAAATGATGGACAGGAAAGTGGCCAGCAGAGAGAGACTCTGAAATTTCAGAGCTGAGCAAGAGGCAGGTCAGCAGAGACAACCCGAGGAAGGTAGCTAAGGTGGAAACATCATTGTTACCTTGAGGAAGGGTCATGTCCCTGCTCTTTTTGTCCCATGTCATGTGGCAGGGCTAATCTTGCTGGCAACCGATGCATCAATACCTAAGAGGTGATTAATGCATCGTGACAGCCTTTCCCACACTGCTGCCCTGGGCGTCGCCTTGGAGACCACCATGCTTTGCTCTCCAAAGGCTACGAGGTGATCTCAGTCAAGGTCAGTGTCACTGCTTAGGGTCCTGTACTTACCCCAGCGAGACATCACTGTGAACAAACCATCGTGCGGTCTGAAGTCTAAAATCCTCTGCCTCCTGTTGGTCCCAAAATTTTTGTCGCAAGACCCTAACTTCCATTGTAACTAAATGAAAACTCCCCTCCTGCTGTGCCAAGTTAGGTCTTCACGTTTGGGGGGGGGGGGGGGGGTTGGTATTTTTTCTGTTGTTCTCGTGGGGCTCAGCCGCCTGGGGGTCCTGCCCCAGAGGTGGAT
>JAACJT020000064.1:14426388-14437763 GCA_009936485.2 Gymnarchus niloticus | reverse complement strand
ACTGTTCGACGTGCGTCTGATAGAACCAAGACTTGCCTCGGGCGCCGTGCTGCGGGCGGCAGGGGGGGGGGGGGGGGGGGGGGGGGGATTGAATATTTACTGCTGTGTGCCAGGGGCTTCACAGCCTGCGGGATCCTGCCCATATGGGAGAGTGAAACAATGGGAGCCGGGGTGAAAGGGTGGCTGTGGAGGCGGGGAAGCTGTTGACCCCCCAAAAGCCACTGGAGAATAATGGAGCACAAAGGCAGAGTACTTAATCTGCCCACTTCATGGGAATGCACAGAAACAGCCCCCAAAAGGTGATGGGGGCTCATGGGGGGTGTTGGATGGGTAGGAGAAGTCCCTTAAAAGCCCCTGACTGTGATTCTCCATGTGCGTTAACATTTTATCAAGGCTGAAAGTGAAAGACTGCCTTTCAAAATGAAGTATGCAGCTGGTGGTTCTGTGGCCTTCTCTCTAAGATGTATGATGTGACCGTGGTGATGCCCGGATTTGGCAACGTACGGCCAATGGTCCGCATAACCATAATGAGCAACACTATGCTTTGATTTCTGGAAAGATTGACACTGCCTGAACATCCTGCCGGGGCGGTTTCTGATAGAGGCACGCCGGAGACTGAGCATTATGGCCTGGCGTCGGCTCCGCACCAACCCTGAACCAAGCATGTGGTTTTGTGGGTCAGACTGCCCCCCAGTTCATGCTGGGTTTGCTTGTGCTTCACGGTTTAGGTACTTATTCAGCTTTGCTTGTCTGCTAGGCAGGTCTGGAGCTGGTTAAAGATCGAACAGCAGAATTTGCGGTACAGTTACACCAGTAGCCAAGTGACCACCAGCTGCCCTCCCAGTCTGTGCCTCCCCTGACTGGCAGTAAATGCGCTTCAGGAAATGGGAAAGCCTAGAGTGACCAGTTTGTTTAGCGCGGCCTGTGTTGCGTTTTCTGAGGGTGAGATGATTAAAGGCCAAATTCACAGCACTCGGGGGGATGTTTTCCCCAGGTCCGTAACACATCCGGGGCTCTTGGACAAAGTGGACATTCATCACTGCATTTCTGCGTGCGTGTGTGTGTTTTTGTTCGTCTAATTTCTGCCTCGCTCTTTTCTTGGAAATCCTTTGTAGGCCTGTTTGTACCTCCAGGTTCTGCACTTATCTTCCCTTCCCAGGCAGCGTTTGGGCCGAGTAAAAAGCTCCTCTTTCTCCATGTGGGGGTGGGGTGTGCTACCTCCCCTAGCCTGAGCGGGAGCCAATGAAGCATGCTGGTGTTTGGGGGGGGGGTATGTGAACAGACCCCTGCAATCTGACAACCGTGTTAATTGAATCGTGAGAAAATGGTAATGCACAGTTCTCGGGGGGGTGTTTGTGCGCTTAACTGTGGTGTTTACTTGCTGTTTTTGCTTCTGATGAGCTCTGAGTTGCTCTACTATGTGTGCGCACACGCATACATGCACACAGATAGATGCTGATTCCCCCCCCCATTGAATTCTCTTGTCCAAGCTTGTGTCATTCCTGATCACTTCAATGCTCTGCACAAACTAATTTTTTCTGTTCACCCCAACTTGATTGAATTACCGAATTCTGTATTGTCCCTCTTTGCACATACCGTATGTGTAGACTACCCGCACATCAGGAGAGAGATTAAACACGTCCCTCGGTTTGTTGTGTAACATAAGACCCCCCCCCGATCCAAAGCACCACTGGCAACAACGGGGTGTTCTTGGACTCCTCTGTGCCACACTGAGTCCTAAGCCCTCCCTCCCTCTGCTTGATCACGTGTGACATCCTGCTCCAGGAGGGACATGGCAGCCTGTCTTCCCCAAATCTCAGGACCTCATCTGGTTCCCATTCTAGAGGCAGTGTAGTGCCTGTGTTTTCAGGTTATCTAAAGTGATGCGAGGCCCTCCATTTTCTAAACATTCCCGTGCATTGGGTGGTCCTGCGTTCCATCCAAATTGGGAGACAGCCAGCAGACTCTTGTTGTTTGGGTCAGAGAAGCATCTTCCGGATGAGAACTTGGGAGCCCGTTGCAGACGCCCAGGGACAGCGTGTGTCCAAAGTAGTGTCTTCTCAGGGCAGGGTGCCAGGTGGTCTGGGCCAAGGATGGAGATGGTCCTGAGGACCTCTTCCTATCTGCCTGAAAACTTCTCCATTTTTGGGGGGATGACAGTGAGAGCTCTTAAGAACGAGCTGGTGAAGGACCAAGAGCAGGTCCTGTTTTGGTCCCGGTAATGCAAATCACCGGGCTGTGATCGGACACCCATGTGACCGGCTGATGATCACACCAATCAGCGGGGAGGTAAGGTGTCGGGAGATCCTACACTTCCAGGCAGATGGCTGATAAATATTCATGAGCATAGAGAAGGTGGGTGGGGCCCTGATGCCCTCCTCCACTCACTACAGAGTCAAATAGCGATGTTCCATGTTTAGCTGTTTCACGAGCCATTAATTCTTTTGGATGGGGCCGGGAGGCAGACCTCTGAGTAACGTTTTACTTTTTGGTTCTCACGAGGAACCTCGACGGTGCCTTGCTCTGCTCTTTCTGCCTCATTCTCTCACTATGACATGGTGTTGCTTGCCATAGCCAATTCCCCTGTTGGTGGTCATATGGCCTCCCCCCGACTGGCTATACCCGTATCCATAGACTGCGCTCGCTCTGTGTAATTGCACGCGCGCGAACACTGGTTGAATTTTTATGCCCCTCCCAAGGCAGATTGTACATCGTTTTTCCATGAGAGCGGTCCATATGGAGCTCCATAAACAGACACGCGCCGACTCGTGATTGATGGCCCCGCTCGTGCGGTGGACTGGGGGGGCTCGGGCATCTTCACGTTAAACGCCTGGGTGGGGGAGCACTTGATTGTGTTTTCGCGGTCATGATTTGCATGCAAGCACTTGGTGAAAACAGCGCAGTGTCGCATCCGGTTCATCCAGAGTTTATGGCAGGTTTTAACTCGTCTAATGGGGGCGTAGTTCGGGGTACAGATATGATGACCTCACCTGTGAGGCTATTTGGACTGAGACGCCCTGTGTAGCTTGAGGGGTCTGAGGTCTGACGAGTCTGGAGCGACGTGCAGAGTAATAGCGCTGCATGATTCCTGCGCACAGCTGGTTTTTGGCGTCCAGTGGCACTGTGAAAGCCAGTATATGGCAGAGAAAGTGTGTGTGTGTGTGTGTGTGTGTAGAGGGGGGGGCTTGACTGAAAGTTAAGGAAGATATCAATGAAAGGAGAGGGGAACATGAGTTGAAAATACACAGAGGATGTGTCTTCGGCCTTTGGGGTTGGGCTGGAATGTTAATTATTCCCAGGGTACCCGCCCCCGTCTGCTTCCCCTCCCCCGAGTGTCCCGCCAAGGTCACAAAGGTGCTCGCCCCCCCCCCCCCCCACCGGCTCCGCCTCCTAAAAAGGGTTGCCAGCTGGAGTATGGTTTAAGAGGCCCTTCCATTTCAGGATGCCTTGACTGGAACTCTCGCTGTTGTGAACGTGAAGACGTGCTTCTACTGAGCCCTTCCAGCAAGGAAGCTGGCTGTGAGCCGGTTTCATGAAAGCGATTCATTTTGCTTCAGCATGAGGGAGACGGCATGGCGGTGTTTTACGTGTGCAGCACTGACCTGTTGTGTTAAAACAAAGACTGCTGATCTGCAGGACTGAGCTTTTAACATACCTGCCAGCATCAATTCAGCCTTTAGAGGCCTAGTCCCCCTGAGAGGCAGCATCCAGATCTACAGAATGCATTTTTAATTGCGTGGTCTATAGTTCCCCTTGAGCTCCTTTGCATTTTCTGGACTCCCTTAAATAAGCAGCATTGTGCTAAGGTGATGTGTACAAATGCCCTGTGCGTTTACTGTGGAATTAGCAAGCCTAACATATTAATGGCTAAAGCTTTAGTTTCAATCTTTAAATCTGTTTCCTTGGTGATAAATGCCAGGGGGGAGACTGTCTGGATCCTGTGTTTGAGGAGTAAGCGTCCGGTTGGTTACTGAGAGAATCTATTGGATGGCTGCTGATGGTCTGCCTCCGTATTGTTATTGACAAGAGGACATAGGCTGGACGTCTGGGGTTTTATTTCTCCCTAGACAATCAGAACACGTGGGTCACACTCTGGTTCTCTCTCCAACCACGTCAACGTCCACCGTGGGTCTTGAGAACTGTGCACCTGGGCTCTTGGATGCATCGTGATTCCACACCCCATCAACAACCAAAAATGGTATGTTGTATCCCAACTATGTTTGTATCACACCAAGTCTGGCAAAGTTCATGAAATAACATAACTGAACAATAATATAAAATAGCCATGTCTCAATACCCCTGGCTGCAAATGCTTGATGTGAACCGTGCCTTGCTGAGTGCGGAAGCACTTTGGTGAGGCCTGGTAAACAAAGTGGGCCGACGTCTCTCAACTCAAGCTGACCTCCGCCAAGCCAGCCTTAAGCTGCTTTTGTTTCCCCTCACGAGCCCTCAGATGGAGAGGACTACTCTGGGCTTCTATTCTACATTATTAGCTTGCCTTATGGCATTTTTGTTTAAGCCGCTTACGGGCCTTCAGTGTTTAAACATTGACTCATCTGTATGTGAGGTGACCCAGGTACCCCGATTCCCCACACGAGAGCGGCCCAGTTGTGCGTCACTGGCCATGTCAGCAACTGTTATGTGTGGTCCTCTGCTGTTGGCGAGGCGGAATCTGATCAGGCTCTCGGCCCAGGATTTCCGACGCTGGCTGCTTCACTCTATCTCTGCTCTTTTGCTATATTCCCCTTTAAAATGTGCGGCTATAAATCCATGTGTCTCCATTTTTCACCAGTGGGATCTAAAATCTGCTTCTGTATTTACTGGCTCCAGGCCGTAAATCCCTACTTTATTTAGGGCTGCCACACGCACACTGCCTGGCTTAGACACCCTGGCCTTTAAGTACGCTTTTCTACTGAACGCCTGCTTCTTATAGATGCCCGATACATGGCAAACGTGGAACAGAACGGACTGAGTGTGTGACGACCTCAGAGAACAATGCCCCCATGTTACACGAGCCTTCCGGGTGAGGTTTTCATGGCCGGAGATGCTTCACCATGTCCCAACGGGCCTTCAGCTTCCTGGAACCGAGCAGGGTGAAACCACACTGGGATTACTGCAGAAGTGGGCTCTCTCAGAACCACTGGGAGTCAGATTCTAGCTTGGCCTGTGCCACGGCCCAGCATTCTGAAGTCTGTGGCTCTGGACGTCCTGGTGCTGTGATTGATTATTCCCTTCCTGTTATATGCTTAGCTTGACCGAGATGGTCATGTGCTCCATGGCTCGGACGAGCGATCGTCAGCTACGTTGAGTCCTCCCTCCCTTATGGTCAAGTGTGGGATGGCCATCGTGCCATCGGCGGCTTGGGTGGGGGAGACACAAATGTGGGGTTAGGTATGATGTCATTGCCACAAATCCTCTGGTGCTGTGGTGTCACAGGCCAGAGTTGGACACTACTTGGCTCGGCTGCTTCATTCGCTGGCACTGCATTTGAGGCTGTGATTCGGCCAGGTGGAGCCCAGTCGGAACTGCATCAGTCGGCTAGTCGCGTTCAGATGCATCTCCTCCCCCTTTCTCACCGAGTGACGGTGTCCTCTGCCCTCCGCCTAAGGTGTGCCTAGAGTCTGACGGTCTGTCTGGTTTAGGCGTGTCTCACCTCTCTGTGAACCCCGAGTCACAGATTGGGGCTCCAAGGACAGACGAGCACTTCTGTGTTCTTGAGGCAGCGACATGACATCTGTCCGAAATCGCTTGCTGTCTGTGCGTAAGGAATTTGCTTTTAATTGGATGACAGAGCAGCTGGCGGGAAGGGTCTTGTCACCAGAGCGTCATGGCAAAGAACGGAACAGGACACACTTGCTCATCTGTGATGCCGACCGCTAAACGTGACTACAGGTTTTGGCCCGTATGGGGATGGCATTTGTGACAGTAGAATGTTGGAGTTGGGGGTCAGCAGTGTGACTTGGCAGCATGTTGCCATATTCAAGCTGCTAGGAAATGGACCCATGGAGGTCAGGGGTCAACAAGCAGGGTCTGTGTATGCTTTGGGACTCCTTGCTTTGGACATGGTGGGGGGGGACAGAGGTGAAGGGTCAAGCACAGGGCATGCCCCCAGTTATGTGGGACCCTAAATATCATCCCTGACCCTTGATGTGAGACCTGGAGCCTGACTGGAGTGCCCGTAGAAGCAGGTCACATAGACGATGCCAGTGATCGTTTTACACAGTGACGGTGTTCCTCTACTCCCTCCTCCGAGTTCACCTTTTCTCGAGCGAACTTTGCTTTATGTTAGCCTGTTGATTTTGGATAGCTTGTAATTCTTTTTGAGTTTTGGATTCTGACTGTTGCGTCCAGGCGTCACCTGAACAGCTCTGAGACGGTTAAACGAGTTGTTCAGCGGTAAAGCTCCCTTTCCCACTGGTGACGTCATAGCGTTCGATTTCAGACGCAGTGTTGCAGTCACAGGTGCCACCCGGTTTCCCTCTCAGTTCCCTGTTTCACTGGCAAAATAATGAATGTAACTGGATGGTGATACCTTTAAGTACCGAGCGAGAGCCAGATCATCGCGGGACCAGCGGCCTCTGTCTCAGCAGACACTACTTTATCTCAAATCGTGGTTCTCCAACAATCTAGCAGGTGGCGGCACGGACCAGCCCCCTGTGTGGGGAATGTGGAACAGTCAGCAGAATTAGCTGAGGTATCGGTCACTTTGATGTTGCAGAGAGAGGAGCGCTGATTGTAGCGCACAGGAACGCAGTGGCCCACACGGCCCCACCTCCATGATGGCTTCCCTCCTGAATTCTGAGCTATGAGGCCCCGATCGCCCCCAGCTCCCCCCGTTGTCTTGCTTTTATTCCACATCAGTGACTAATCCGTTGACCATGGAGGTAGATGCACTTTATCAGTACTGCCCTCCCCCGACAGTGGAACTTCACTCTCCCGTTCACCTGTTTGGCTTTGTTGGTTCTGTGCAGCTAGTAGAATTGTGCACAGTGGTTTAACACCCTTGGCACCGGTTATGGTTGGAATTACGACGGGCTGCAGTTAGAGGTCCTTATTTTATAAAAAAAAAAAAAGTGATGCAGTGTTTGGTAATGTGATGAAACTCTCCAACTATTTTCCAGCACACGCGGTGTGTCATTTTGTCTGTTTGATGCTCTTTGCCTCATGTCACTGCCCTTTACGTGTCCCCCCCACCAAACCTCCAACCCCTCAAACTCACCATGAGGATATAATCAGCCTCCAGCACTACGGGGTGCCCCGTCAGGCTTTGAAATGACACCCAGTACTTCTGACTTCACGCATCTTCTCCTTGAACCATGACCTTGAGCTGCAGGACCAGGATCCAGAGGGCAGTTAAATGGCTAAGCCAAGTCCTTTAGTTCCATTCTGTAGCTGATTCCTTTAGGCGACCTTCACAGCATGCAAAACTCCATTTTTCTAGATAGAGGTCTTATTAAAGCTATTTAGATTAGGTACTACAACAGGGATTCCTTCTGGGAACTCAACCTTCAACTTTTTTTTATCCTTTTTTGAATACTAGGCTACCTGCTGCCTTATGGACATTTGATACATTTTTACGTTTAATTGCAAGCTACATCAGATAAGCTATCTCCATATCCCCAAGAAGCCGCTGCGTGGCTGGGTTAGGCCTTGTTACAGCATAACATGCTTATTGTACCTGACTGCTTCTCTAGGGCCCCCTGTTGGGTTTGGAGAAGGCAGGGAATTATGGGAGGAAATGTAGGCCACACAAAACCAATGCCTGTATGAAAACAATCTTGCCTGGCATATCGTTAAACTGGCATCCCTTCACATTTCAGGAAACTGTCATGTAGGAATGCAAGCGATAGTGCTAAAATAAAACGACGCAGCGTTTTTATAGAATCGGGCAGAAAAGATGAGTTCAAGTTGCAGCGGGTTGTAGTGATGAGCAGCGGAGGCTCCAGCAGGTTGAATGTTTTGGGATTGTTCTCCTGAAGTTAACCCTCTGATCGACTAACTCATGTAGATACCTTCCTCAATATAAATTCTCCTCTCAGGGGTGAGCGGAGGCCAGTGCTGCTGGTGCAACATTTTCAAGGTCTGTAGGTGTCTGGGTTCGCCTGTGCCTGAGGAACAGTGGGGAGTTTGATCTGAATCCCTGTGCCATGACACTCTGTCCCATAATGATGCAGAACAGCACAAGCCCCCCAGGATAGGTCCTGTCTGTCATTGTGACTTGACTGAAGGTGACCCATGCAGCGCTGCCACCGGCCCGAGCTCATGAATAACACTGCCGTGATTCTGCCTCTGGTGATGAACATGTGAAGTTCTTGACTTCTTCCTTTTCTCTCTTCCAAGCTGCCCTGTTGTTTGGCTCTGGATTAATTTTTAGGATGTTCATAAAAACCCTAACCAGTAGACGCCAAATGCCACCCTTGCTATAGACAGGAAACTATTAGTTTGTCCAAGTGCTCCTCACGGTCCAGATTTCCGCTCCCGCTCTGTATGTTGTCTCTTCTTGCCCATTTATGTGAGCCCTCTGCTTCGTAAATTCACACGTTGTGTTAAGGTGTCCATCATATGCATGTGATGGCTTCCCAGGTTGTTCCTTCTCAGACTGCCCTCTATTGTGACAGGCTGTTTCTTCCAGTGTTCTGAAAAGATCTGAAATGAGCTTGCATTGGTTGATGTTCTGACCTGTGTAAGAAAATCTCTCGTGGTGTCCCTTCAGCGATCCCTCTGGTGGTCTGTCTGTCTTCCGTTGTAGTTGATGCGTGTTTGAGCCGTTTAACATGTAATGGTTTGTGTCCTTCTGACAGAGTGGTTGTAATGTCCCTGGTGTCTGTTGAAGGGACGTGGACCCTCTTGTCTGAGAAGAGGTGCCGTTCACTCCTGTTTACTCCTCACCTATCCGAATACTCCGAGCCCCCAGTATGTGTTCCTCAGTGTATCTTTTCTGAAGAACATTTCGCATGCCTGAGCTGTGGAACTGTGTGTGTTCACAGGAGCCAAGGATCATTTCACCAGTGCAGTGTTACTCAGCTTTAGGTGCGGGAGTGATTTGGGCCGGGTTCGAGTAGAAATCCTATCAAGTTCTCTTCTCCCTGCTGCAACTGACCCAGTGTCTTTATTTATTTATTCATTCATTCATTCATTCCCCCCCGTGCCAATGTGAATGTAGGAGCCTGATTTTGGGAAAAGCCCCAGGATGGTGTTCTGATGTGCTGTCAGAAAACATGACACTGTATGAATGCGGCTTCTAAACACAATCACCTTCAAAGGATCCAATGTTTTATGTGCATGTCCTGAGGATGGTTGTGTATGTGCCTTTTATGATTCTGTGTTTTGCCTAACTGACCCCGGAGACACACGGTTCTTGATTTGCGCATCTGTCACTCTTAGGATTTGTCACCAGGCCAAATACAGATGGGCATTTGGCTTCCATTGCTGGTTGCGTTGGGGAGAGCTGGCTGTCACATTGTGGATGTATTCACAGGTTTTGTGTGACCAACTTCTGGCAAGGGGTCGCTGGTCTGTGCACGTCTAAAGCGTGTCTCGAATCTCATGCGGCGTGGTCCCGCTCGGGGCACCATGGAGACCGAACGGCTCCACCAGCTGCCATAGAACAAACAAACGAGTGTTTAGCTCGCGCCCAGCTGAGCAGGAAACAAGGCTTCCGGAACCTTTCCATTCCTCCCTGCCCATTCCCCCCCCCCAAACCCTGAGTGGAGCTGCCAGGTGGAGATGAGTAGGCAGCTGACAGCTCTCTGCAGGTGCTCATTTGTCTTAATTAGCACCAGGGGAGGCGCGCCAGTTAACGAGGGCACTAACTGTGCTTTGCCGTCGCCGTGTTTAACAGGGGGCCTGCGATTTCAGAAGGGCGAGGAGGGAATTGGACAGCCAGGGGCGTTGGCTGGTGCTGGAACCTAGAATGTGTGTGCGTTTTCAAAGTGTTCGTGTGTGTTTTGTGGTACCTGAAGCTTTGGTATCTGACCTTGTTCTGTCGCTTAGTTGCTGTGGTGGGCAGGACCTGATCCTGAAGTTTCTCGTATGATGTAAAAATCAACCAGAGTGTTTGTTTACTGAGGGGTCACGGTGGCAGTTGGGTGTGCTCACCTTGGAGCCACAATATAGGCTCATTTTCCCATTGTGCCGATCTGGCCTGTGTCTCCAAGATCTCGGTCACATTCATAAATTGCCCATCGCTGGGATTGAGTCCTTTCTCACCCCCAGATCGCTGCCGGAATAGCAAGACTATTGGAGAAATCTGTGTGAGGACAGTGAGGGACATTGTTTCTCTGGAGATTAGGTCCTCTTGTGGAAAGGGGAGTGAATTTTCAATTTGCCAAACTTTTTATGACATTAAATCTCTGGCACACACTTTTCCTGGGTTTCTGTGAATTAACTGAAGTATTTCTGAAAATAAAGTATAGTTAGACAGAAGTGGACTGAGAGCAAAGCAGCTCATCCATAAACATGACCTTTATGTTGTTTAACTGCTCAGTCATCGTTTTTGAGCAGAGCGCTGTTTCCTTTAGTACAGTCAGGTGTTTACACACACACGTTTACCAGCAGTACCTTGCTCAATCTTACGTGTGTGTGTGTGTGTGTGTGTGTGTGTGTGTGTGTGTGTGTGTGGGGCAGAGCCGTCGAACCAGTGCAGCATGACGCAAACCCGCTGCCGCTGATTAGCTTAGTTTCCACGGCTTGGAGAACGGGGTCTGCCAGGCTGGTCAGTGACATGGCCTCACTGACACAGTCTTCTCTCATGCACAGCCAGGAACAGACAGGCTCACTGGGCCCTCATGGCTGATCACAGAACCGCTCCTGTCACCTTGTTGTTTTGCTGAGCTGGTTTAGTCTTGTGCTCTCCTCTTGAACCCTCAAAGATGTGAGTAGTAAAGCTGATGTACCAATCTGACTTGTTTTTACATTTTTCTTCAAGCCAAACTGTTTATGACTGCTTTTTCTGTGTGGGAGTGCTCCTTGTCCCCATGTATGTGAGATTGAAAGCTCAGTCTGGTTTTGTGCTCCCAGCCTTTGGTCGGTCATTCAAAAAGGCGGGATCTTCCTCTGAACATTGACCTCTGACCCTTCCGTTACATCATATCCACCTGCCAGCAGCATCAATGCAGGAAGGTGGCTGCATGCAGCCTGTGTTTTGTGTGTGTGTAGGTCAACACACACAAACACATGCTTGCAAAGACCGCTATACACAGTTACACATCCCTCAATGCAGAACCCCCCCATAGGGGAAGCCGAACATGTGCCACATTTTCACGTCCACGGGAGACACACCCAATCTCATCATGCTGAATCCCGCTTTCCACTTTTCCACTGCCCTTAGAAGTCCCCCCCCCCCCCCCCCCCCCCCCCCCCCCCCGGGGGGGAGG
>JAACJT020000064.1:14405120-14426288 GCA_009936485.2 Gymnarchus niloticus | reverse complement strand
TTGTTTCTGGTGCTGTGATAGACCATTTGTTTTTTTGAAACAAGGCTCCTCTCTTTTTGGTTTTGTCCCCCCCCCCCCCCCCCCCCCACCCACAGACTCTCACAGACCATTCAAGTCTCTCAGCAGTAGGGTGGTAGGTGCAGAGTTGCTAATTTAGGTTCCTATAGCAATTTGCTTTTGAAGCAGAGGGATTTATTTAGTTTCCTATAAATGAACGCTCCCCCCTCCTCTCCTCATCACATTAATTCTTTAGTTTCTGGCTTCTTGGACCCTGGGGTAGCAGCGCTTTGAACCTCTCTGTTCATCATGGTCCGCGCCAGGCTGTGTGCTGTCAGTGGCGGCCTCCGTGTCCTCAGCACTCCATCTGGGACGTTGCCGTGGAGGAAGACCTTTGAGGAAATTCAGCACACACCCTCCACAGCTGTGCACACTCCAAAAAAAAATCTTGATGGCTCTGCGGGGATATTTAATGTTTCCTTTTGTAATAAAAAGCTTATACGCTCAACGGGGTTACGGAGAACGCGGGATACAGAGAATAGGGACTGACATGCCGACTGTTAATATACCTCGAGTGCTGCCTCCACAACGTAGACTGTGTTTCGAGAGCAGAACCAGCTCGGTCACGAGCTGTTCTGTCTAGGGGAGTTCTGAAGCATCCGAACGCTGGATACCGAACGCAGAATGTTTCTTTCCCGAGTCGTCCACATCATCAACGGTTAAATCCGCGCTACTTCGCCTCATATGCGCTGTAACTGTACGTTTCACTGAATTAGTTGACAAACGTATTGTCTTGTACGTTTTGTCTTTTATATACAGTGATTTTTTTGTACTGGGTGTGGCTAAATGGCTTTGCGTGTTCAACGCACTTGTTGCACATGGCCAATATAACGCCTTGAATCACGTACTTCACCGTCATAGACATACGTGAAACTCGAGTCTTCGTAGATGCTGGCTTTCGTTGCAGCTGAGCGGTGAATTCACCTTTCTGCTTGAACACATTAAACCACACTATGAAATCCAGCGTTCAATGTTAGCGTTACATGAGGGAATCTCCACACTGAAGGAGCGTGGTTAAAATAATTGTAATTCTTCCACATCTTCAAATTGACCTTTACATTAGACAGTGATTTTTCAGTCCTTACTTTTATTCAGTTATTTCCCTGTAGATAAGCTTCAGGTTGAGACTTTGATTTTCCTCACAGACGGGATTTGAGTAGTGGGTGGGCCATGTCGCTGGCGAGAGGAAGTCACGTGGAGCCATGCGGAGTTTTGGACGTCTTCCCTCTGCCCGATTGTCCAGGAAGAGCACCTGTGGAGCTCCAGGTGCCGGGGAATGATGCCGGGATTTGCTGGAAGCGCCCCTTTCATGAATGCAGCATTTTCATTGGTGGAGTATATTTGGGGGAGGTGTGACAGGGTGTGGTGGACTGGTGTGGTGTCATCTGAATACAGATTGGTTGGGCTGGGGGGGGTTTGGCTTGCCAAGATTTGGAAATTTGTGCTGCCAGTTTTGCCTCCTCTGTTGAAAGATCGGTCCTAATCTCAGCCGGAAGGTTCTGGCTCGTGGTTGAACGTATAATAATGCCATCTGCTTGCTCGTTAGCCTCATTAGCGAATGGTTAATTACGTCATGACTCGGTGAGGCCACCGGGGTGGCGGCAGCTTGTCGCCATTGTTGTCAGCCTTCCCGCTGTCCATCCGTCGCTCTTCCTCTTCCCGACGTGTGCCCTAGCTCGCCCGTCCTTCTGTTGCGTGACCTTCGCCCCCCAGCCCGTGCCAGACTGTGTTGTTTGTCTGCTTGGCAGATGCTGTCGTTCCCCGTGCTTCCTGTTTATTTCAACAACCCCGATTTCACGCCTCATTTTACCCAGGTTGACGTGGGTCGGCCTTACCCAGCATTGGTGCTTACCGTGAGTTTCCAGACTGCCCCCCCCCACCCTTACCCCCAGCAATATGTCTGGCTGGGTTCCTTTGTGTTTTTCATCGTGTCATAAATCTCTTAGGTGGATCATTTAGCTTCTGTCAACGAGCTTAACAAAACCAACCTTGACGATACCGGGTGAGCCCATATAAGGGCCATGATCAGCACCCCTTGTAATGTTCCAGATTGTCCTTGATGATCCCAGGAAGTGTCATCGCCTCACATTGGCATTAATAAACCCGCGTCTTCCAATCCACCACTAAAGTTTAGGACTCTTCATTCGACACTGGCATGACCTGATTTTGGAGGACATCAAGATGGGACATGACCAATGTTTTTCTCCACACTTTGCTCAGGGCAAGGGACCAGGACTTTGGGACTCCCCTAGTACCTGCTATCCCCAGAATTACCCCTGCCCCGGGGCAGATGTTGGAATTTTCCTCAGAACATCCGCATTCTGCGACGCTTCTGTTTGCTGTCATGCATCTCTTTACTCAAAGCTGTTTTTCTGATGTCCACTAGGCTTTTAGGGAATTTCCTGTGTTGTATTTCATGGTCTGGCTATAGGCCAAGGTTTCTGTTTTTTGAATCTTGGGGATACTGATAACAGCACTAAGCCCAGATCACCTTCCCCCAGGTCCTGGCTGGTTGACGTTTCCCTGCCGCGATTTTACATTTTCTGTTGGGGTTTCTTTTCGATCGACAGCTGAAGGGCTTCCAGGGAACGCGTTGTTGCAGGAGGTGGCGTTGAGCTTTCCTGATGCACAGCGAGTCTCTGGAGGGAGACCACTCTTGCTAAATGGAGTTGCTGTGCCTAGGAGAATGGACTACACAAATGAGCTGTCAGGGTTTTCTGTCCCTGTTTACATATGCTGCCCCCCCCATTTGTGCCTCCATAGCTTTTTGTGCTTTCTAGAAGAATTAAATAAAAACTTGAAAAGAAATTCTTCTCTGCTTCTCTAAGGTGGTTCTTCCAGCCCCCAACATCAGTCTTCCGGACGGCATCCTTTAAATCCTGCCTTTTATCTCAGACATGCGGTCACATGTCAGAGCTTTCAGGTGTTTTGTATTTTTTCCCCCGTTTTTGATTTCGCGGGGAGTGTGTGTGTGTGTGTGTGTGTGTGTGTGTGTTCACATTCTTTGTTAGCTCACCCAAGGTTAGAAAAGGTTAGGTGATAGCAAACCTTGCATTCCGGGTAGAAAAAATGCTGTTTTACTCCTGTGTTGAAGTCAGTGGGAAATTCCATCGCTGCTGTCCTTACTGTTTTTCTGCTTTGTTTTTCCACCATTTTAATTTCTTTTCTTTCCCCCTTTATTCATGTCGCTGCCCACACCTCGCCTGTCCTTGGGCACTGCTACGGCAGGTAAGCTGTCATGCTTCATATTCGGCACGCTGAGCTGCAGTTTGTCCATATCGGATTCTACGACTTTGAGATGCTAGTTATGGAACCGTCACACACGCATGCGAGAGTGTAGACCTTGCCTGTAGATCAAAGAGCAGGGATTCCAACTTAGAATCTTGTGCTAGGATATTGATGCTAACACAACTCTGTTCTCTGCCAGCGTGTGTCTAACCGACAGTTGAAGGAACCTTAGATGTTTTCAAGACCTTCTCAGTTGCACTTTTCAGCAAAGATTTAAGGTTTGACACTTACAGGCCTTTCCGTCCTTTAGGTCTATACAACCTGCCATCCCAGGAAGTCATGCTTGCAATTGCTTATGAAGCTCAGATATTTCATCTCCAGTTCTCTACTTTCATGATTTTTGCCATGCTTTGCCTCCAGGGGGCATCATTATGGTAAACCCAAATGTGGGGCTCAACCATGATCAGCGAACCCAGGGCGAGTCCCTGTGATTGGCCAAAACGCGATGTCACTTTTGATTCCAGCTCCCCACCTCCCCCGTTACTCGTTTTGTCGTCGACCGTTTGGCTTCTAATAGAATTGGAAATGCTTTCATGAAATGGCTTTCATTCAAGGCAAAACACAGTCAGTCAGAATACAGGTGGATCACTGTCTGCTGTGACATTTGACCGGCGATTTAAAACGCGAGTTACAGTCTTCCATTCAATTTAATTGACCCTTTTGAAACTGAGAGACCTTTTTATTTGGAGTCGAGGCGTTATAGCAGTTGGGAAGCTGTCACATCGGTCTCTAACGGGGGCGGAGCACACAGGCATGGCACCATGTCTACGTGGACAAGAGTGGGAATGCGAAGGAGACAGGGAGTGCCCATGAGCCATCCGCCCTGGGTGCCTCCTCGATGGCTGAAAATCCCCAGAAAATCCTGATACATCAGAGGCTAGGTCCCTTAATCTGTGGTAGCTCTTGGTTTAATGAAGAATTCTGCCATTTTTTTAAATCTGTGTTAGTTTTTAATCAAGCTTATGTATCTGGACTCAGCTGAAATTCAATATGCACATAAAACGAAAGCTGTCAAATGTAATAACCTGTCAAATCCAAGGACAGGCAGGAATCATCTCTAAATCTAATTTCCAGAGTGTTTCCGAGGTTGCTAGTAACTTTTGCAGTGTGTTAGAAATATTTGCCTGCTAAGTAAGAAGTACCAGAGAAGCACTATATTTGTGGTTATGCTTTAAGTATTTTCTTTCTGACCAAGGAGAGGTTACACATCGTGCTCTGGTCAAGTCACCCTTTTAAATATCTGGGGTTTCTCTTGCAGGCCTCCAGTCAAAAATGCAATTCTTGCGCCAGGCACAGTTGTCATGTCCGTCACATTTGTAAGAACTAGACGGACTCATCGGTATAGGAAGCTAAAGCGTCGTTTTGGATCAGAGAACTGGGGTCCTGCCGACATCACCGCAGTAACGTGTCTGTCAGCTTGACTGTGGCTTTAAGGTAGGCCTCCATGCCGAGAGCGATGTGGGGGTAGGTATTGGCGGTCCTCAGGGCTGACTGCTGGGTCCTGCTTATTTCAGCCACTCTGATTGGACATTCTGGAGAGTTCTTTTTGCAGTTCCCGTGGTCTTTAATCACATGAACGCTAAAGGAATATGTATTTGTAGGAGGGTGAGATGGAAACAAAGGATGCTCGCTGTACACGATGTCCAGGCGTGTGTGGGTTCATTGTGTGAAGCTCCAGCTGGGATTGCGGTTCACTAACACGTCGCCACAGACACACAAAATACGCCACTGTTTAAAAGTCAGCCCCCGTCGAAGTTACTCACTCGATACTGAACCTGAAAATGTGACATTTCGAAAAAAAGTCTGTTGTCTCTTGTCTTAATTGGCACTTTAATTGTGTGTGAAATACGGCCTCGTCGATACGAGTGGAGCGGCGGGCATGTGTCGTTCACGTTGCAGGCAGAAGCTCCGCCTCCGTGGCAGGAGACCGCAGCTCGGCGGGAATCTTGTTTTTCGTGCTTTTCCCTTTCTTTTAGTCGACGCGTTGTCGGAACGAGCGACGGTCTCAGTCGTTCAGCCGTGGGGCCCCTCGTGCCGCCGCGCGTCATTAGGCTCGAGCGGCCGTCAGACGCTGCGACCGTGACGGTGACCTCCGCTTTTCACGGGAAAAAAACGGAAAGGCAAGCTGAAGATTTAGCTCTTGTGTTCGGGATAATGGAGGACGGAAAACAAAAAGATTCCAGACAGTTCCGTGTGAGTCACAGTAGAAATATGTTTTGCTTGCTGGCGGATGAAAAATAATCTTATGCTTTTGCAGTCCCGTTTCTGCCTGAGGGTTACAGCAAATACGGCGGAGCCCTCAAGAACGCTGGAAGGCATTTCACCAAAACATTGCAACCCGCACAGCCGACGGGGAAAACCCGTGGTCCAACAGCCGACACCTCCACTTCTGGCATTTGTAACCAAACCCCGTCCACTGGTAACAGGGGCATCAGCGTTCTCCATACAGGTTCTGAGAGTGTAAATGCATTTGCAGGGTGGTGGACAGGGCGGGTGCACAGGTGTGCGTCTACAGGAAGTGCACATAAGCAAGCAGTAATTATCGGAAATAATTACGTGCTGAAAGGGCGAAGGATTATGTACACAGTAGTACGTTTGTGTGGTTAACGGTACCGGTAAGTCAGTTCATCCCTCTTGGCATCACTTCCTGGCACTTGCCTGACACCACCCCCAAGTGTGAGGGCTTGGGTTTGGCCGTCGATTGGCAGACTCTCTTTACGTTGGCTTCGCCAGCCGTCCGGTCAGGCCCTGCCGCCGAGCGGAAGCCGGCCTCGACGTCCTCTCAGATGGTAGCGGTGTTTCACGCATCCTGTCCCTGTGTGAAATGGGGTCGCTGGGAATCTGCCGGTGACTCATAAAACTTTGACCACCAAGCAGGAAGTGGAGGTCCCGACGCCTGGTTAGGACTAGGGTCCCAGAGCAAGAGGAGAAGAGGAAGAAGAGTCCATGCCTGAGACCCCTGGGAAAAGACAGGTGACTGCTTCCCAGGTGGAGGTGGGCCCAATTCCTGACAGAAGGAATTGTTGTTGTACCTTAAAACCAGCCTGGATCCTGTATTAAATATCAGCTGTTAAGAAAAGCACCCACTGTATGAACCCAGCTGTGGCAGGGGGCCTGCTCTACTCCCCATAAGCAGCAGAATTTTTTTAAAAAAATGTGTGCTGAATGTTCTTTAGGAGACCTGCGAGCTTTAGTTTGTATAGATTCTGTCATTTCACATTTTTCAGATTTATCTTTTTTCCAAATAAATAAGAAATATAATACGGCCAGAACTCAAACATTTTGCCAAATGAGGGTGTTAATGAATTATTAATTATTGTTAATCACTGAATTTTAAAAATCTGCCTATGGTGGCAGCCCACTGCCATAAGTTGGCAAAACGTTATCGCCTGCTTTGATTTTCTCCTACCGGGTGTGGATTTTGCTTTCGAGGGGAGCGGGGACCTAATTAAATTTTGGGAAATCCTGACAGGAAGTCCCCTGATGCTTAGAGAGCAACGGGTGGTGTGAGCGGCCAATGAGGATTGCCGTGTATTGTGCTGGCCGGGCCATGCTGCCCTCTGCTTAACCTGCATTAATTCTTCTGTTTCCATTGGCCTGGGGAAAGGCGTGTGAGGCATGGTGCAAATGACTTTCCAGATTTAAAAAAAAAAAAAAAACAAATTTCTTACTTAGCCAAATGCATGGTGCATGTGAAGTGTGGCCAGTCACATCGTGTTTGTGGCCGTTTATTTTGGATGGTATTCTCACCGGTCGGGAAAAGCCGTCTGTCATCTTCATCATCATCAAATGTCCGCGAGCTAACAGCATTTGTTTTCCAGTAGATATTCTGAACGGACAGAGGAGATTACGTCTGGCGGGCCCTGACTGTTCTGTCGGGTATTCATCTCACTAGGCAAAGCACCACCTGCTTTTACCGTTGTCTTGAAGCAGAATTCACCGCGGCCGGTGAAGCCACTTCTCTCTGGAGCCCACTGACATTAGCATGGGTATTTTCAATCCGGCGTACCTAGCCGTAGCCGGGAGTGCTTATGTAGTGCGGCCTGTGTTTTATTTTCCCCGTTAGAAGGATGCCATTGTGCCAGCATATACACCGTCTGCTGACCGGTAACGTACGTCTGGGCTGTGAAGACAGTGAAAACGAAGGCCCAACTTGAGCCGTGAGCGGTGTTCTCTGGACAGGCCGGAAACGCCGACATGCCCTTGTAAATTTCATCACACTTCAGTTCCATGGGGGGTTTGCGATGCAGTTTCCTTGTGATGGCTCTCAGATCGCGTGCTGGTGAAAGAGAAACGGCGAGAAGAGAGGAATGACGGCACAGTCACCCCGAAGCTGCCGTCCGTATGCGTCTGCTGGGCGGTCGCGTCGAAATTCTCCTCGCAGATACGACCCTCGAGTCAAGTGGCGACGGTTAGGGAATCCCGTGTGCGCTGTAGAGCCGTAGAGCACGGGTAATTTTGTCGCATTAGGCGCACATGATTGTTGGACGGTTTTCTTGGCTGAGAGACATGGTGGGTGGGCATTTTGGTGCTGCTGAGAAACTCCCACCATTTTGTGTGTCGGGGGAGCATTCCCAGACGTCATTACTGTACCCTTTGTGCAGCGGGGGACAGGTGCTTGGCTTTCGATGTCTCGTGTGTGAGTAATTAGTCTGGGAAGTGAGTAACGCTGCCAGCTTCCCCGTTTCCGTCACTCTTTCTTAACCCACCCCCGAACCTCCCCAATACACATCCAGCATCTGGACAAAGATGAGAAATTCTCTAGGATGGCAATTTGGGGGTAAAACATCCCCGCAGCATCTTTTCCTTCTTCTTTCTGCCACCTTCCCCTCATTTTATTTTCGTTTATTTTTTATTCTCATTTTTTTGCTGTGATACACCCCCATCCTTCAGGGCCTGTGAGCGAGGATCACAGTATTTTCTTCATTTTCAATTGCCTTTTCTTTATGAAAAAAACATCATAAATATACACGATTCCTCTACGATGTAGGGAACAAAAACAGACAGGGACAGGAGAGGAAAATATCTGCCATTTGTTTCACAAGCTGAAAGTCGAAATGGGAAAGAAAAAAAAAATAAAAAAAAAATCAAGGACTCCCGTTCAGTCTTATTCAGATTATGTTGAGCGTTGGGGTGCAGTTTGGCGTGTCTCCATGGCAACCTACAGCAAGGCCGGGGAAATGAAAGGCAGCACGTCTCAAAGTGAGGACCGTTGGGTCACTCTGTCTGCTGAGGTACGGTCCATGGTGAAGACGTTAATCAGGAACATGAATTATTACCACAGCCGGTTTTTCACTCTGTGCGTGACGTTGGATCCATTCTGAATTCTGTTTCGCAAGTTCTATATCAGCGAGAGGCTTGCAGGATGAGTCTGCAGGATAATGACGTGTTGTCTGAGTGACGCCACATGTCAGAGGCCACGTCCCCCACAATTCTTCACGTGCTGGTGAATTGCTGCTCACATATTGCGCAATGTCATTTCTCTTAATATTCCCATCTGCTGCTCCTGTACTCCACCAGAAATTGGCGAGCTTCTTTTTCTCAGAGATGGCGCAGTTCCTGCAAGGTGTGTCATGCTGATTCCAATATTAATGCAGACAGGGTCGTTTCAGGGCACGGTCACTTCCGGGCAACGATCCAGCAAGCTGGGATGCCCTGTGTGGCATCATTATGGGATTGGCTTTTTTAAGACCAGGGTTAGACAGTTAATTTCTTTTTCTCCTCAGAATCGGCGAACTTTTAGATAACCCCGGTGATGGCGATTGTTTTGAATGTCAGAAACGCCGATGGTGTCCTTTCCCGTGTGACCTCCCTGCAGGGTCTGATCTCCTGAGCAGCTGGGGCTCTAAGAGACCTGTTGTTCCCAGAAAAGGATATGATGCAAAAAGCTCTGTAATGTATAGAAATTATAGAGCAGTTGTGGTTCAGTTTCTCTCCACATGTCAGAAGCTTTTATTGTAAAAAGCCAATCCTGGCATCTAGTTTGTCCTTCCTTGAAACTGAACTGAGATCAGTGGTGTGATGGTACGTTAAATGACGATCAGTGGGCTGACGTTTCAGCGAAGGAGGAACTTGCTGACACTGGAGGGATGTTCCAAGTGTTCATCACTCCATTCTCACTTTTCTCCATTCACTCAACACACGTTTACCTACCCGTCAACTGGACCTACCTTGCTGTAGGACACAGCAGTCGTCCCACGTCCGGTGGTTTCGGTGGCACTGTCTTCAGTGGAAGTGAGCGAGGGGGGCCCACTTGGCGCTGGGGGGCCGGTCGTGTGAGTCACACTCAGTGTAGGCTACAGCCCATCCACACACAGCTGTTGGACATCCTGTTTATTGGCGGGAAACACAAACCCACACAAATTACTTTATCGTGACCTGACATTCCTCCCAGTCCTTTCTGATCTCCCCCCCCCCCCAATCAAATGCAACAAATATCCGTAGATGTAGAACGAAAACAGCCAGGGAGGTGAAATACAGCCCCTGAGCCAGCGGTCCGCCGTGCGGGGAGAGATTTACCTCGTCTCCCAGCTTCGGTCGGTCTCTGCGGGCCGAGACGTTCGAAATGGAGCGGCTCACCTCTGCGTTGCGGGGGCCCGAGTGAGCTCCGAAAATAACCTCGGAGTTTTGGAACTGCGGAACGGGAGACGGGGTGAGGGAATGCAACGGAGGGGTGCCGTGGGCAGCGCATGCTGGCAGCTGCAGTGTCGATATGACGGCTTCAAGCTCAGTAGAAATAAAATGCGACAGTGAGGTGGGGGATGGTGTTCAATTGGACTATTAGCTGATGGGGTGGGGATGGCAGGACAGACAGACACCACAGCTTAATATAAGAATTGTCAAGCAGGAACATTGCATTAACGTTATGATAATGATACCTGTCTGAGATAATTTTTTGTTATCTTATGTATCCCAGCTATCTGTGTGTGTGTTTGTCTGGTAGGCATGCCTCTCCTCTCCTTATATAGAAAGCAACCATCAAGGAGATACCTGAATCTGTGTGTGGGTGTGTGTTCGAGCCTGGCAGAGAGATGAGAGTTAGCATGGATTCCCACAGGACCGCCCCACCTTCTCACCTCCTCTGCACACCCGTGTATTTACGCTCCTGTGTGTTTTGTCTCCCCGCCTGTGTGTGTGTGCATACGCAGTAAGCAACTGAAACGAATTCGGTGACCGTAGGCCAGACTCGGACTCAGTGCGGTAATCCCACCGTGTTCTGGTCTCCCGCGGGGCAGGAGGTGAACAGAAAGCAGGATGTCACCCAGTATCAGGAATTGCGTTTTGTGCCTGGGTAGCACCGTTAATAATGGAAAAAATATGGGAGTCAGCTTAGCGGGAGGAGGATGGGGAGGAAGCAGGCAACACGGCGGCTGGGTTTCGGGGGGTGCTGTAGGGCGGTACAATAGCAGCGAGATGAGAAACGCATCTGGGATCTCATTTAAAGTCAGCGTACATGAGCATGCAGCGGCAGAGCAGAGAAGTGATTCAATTCACTGTACTGAAAATAGGGGGGAACCCCCCCCCTCATCCCCGACGCTGGAGACACGTCTGGTTTTTTTATGTCAAACGCATCGCTCTCCTGTGTGTCTTGGTTTTCCTTGTCTCCTAAGACAAAACAGTGATTATTTTTTCGCCTTGCTATTCGGCAGCCTGGTGTGTGATGTGTTTTCTGATTGCGGGAGGAAGTGGCACCGGATTAATCATCCCTACTTCATCTGACGGTAAAGGGAAGCTAACGGGGCCCCTCTCTCCCCTCCCGTCTTCATTTTTTCTTTGTAGTTGACTTCTGGCGCCTCCTTCTGGAACGGGCCGGACCACACCCACTAGACTGGGGGGGGTTCACACGGACATGCCCATGGTTACCATTTAAACAGGAGAACCTTTGTCTCCTCGAGCATCATTAACCCTGTTGGCAACGTGGGTGGACTTCCGAACTGGGAGGTCCTGCTAGGCACCCTGGGCTTTGTCCCGGCTGGAGATAGTGTGCGATAGAGAGACGGTGGAGTGGGTCACGTGAAGGGTGTCCCACACGATCGGTGGAGTGTCATCAGAGGAGTGGAAGTGACGGAACTAGCAAGTGCTCAGCGAAGGGGAGAAAAACAGAACCCAGAAGACACAAACTGCTTAGCTGGTGACTCGGATGCAGTTTAAGGGGATCGCTAATGTGCCAGCTGGTAGTGCCGCTCAGGTGCTGTTGTCATGGAGATGCCAATGGGATGGATGGGGGCTCGTGGACAGGGGTGGGGCTTTCCAGGGGCTGAAGTTTCACTTGGGGTCCATTTTAGTCCTAAATGTTCTCTCCGTGCTGTCTTCCTATTGGCGTGTGAAACTGCACCCCCATGCCGTGGAGCATAGCCATCTGACCCGGAGCTCTGGACTGCCGGCCAAAGCTTGGACTCACCTTCAACGTTGACACTAGTGTTGAGGGGGCTGCCTACAAAATCACAGACGGCTGTGACGCGTTAGCATGTGCACGGCGTGCGATCGCGTTCCGAAAGCAGAGGCAACGGCGAGGTGGCCGTCAGTCTTCCCTGGCCCGGCGCCACTGTTCCCGGCACTGCCGTACGTGTGCGTCCCCCTCCGAAGTATGAGAAAATGCTGCCGTGGGCCTCGAGAGACGGGGGCTTCCACGAGCCCGACTGTGGCTTTGGATCAGGCCTCGCTGGCCCATCTGTACCAACTGCAGTACTCCCACGTGGCTGCGAGAGGTGAGCCATTAGTCTCATCCGGTGTCCTAATCGAAGCACTCTGCTCCTCAGAGATCCAATCAGTCAAGGCGTTGTTTGGTGCTGCCCGGCCTTTAGAACTGAGATTGCGAGCTGGGGGGGGGGATAGAGTAGTGCCCTTTAATACCATTTGATTATGAGGCACTCTCAGCAGTCCGATCGTGGAAATGTCACCGGACGTGGGCCTTTGGAGCTTCGGTATCCCAGCAGCACCAGAAGGACAGGCTGGGGGGGGGGTATTGTTGGTAATTGCGGCAGTTCTTCCAGCTTCCCGACCAAGTGCCTATTTTGAAATTGAAAAATGAATTATAAATATGAAAAGACTGTCTCGAAACGTCTCCCTCGACGTTCCTTGCAGAGAAAGAGCCCCATTGTTCATCTCTATTTAAAGCACGCAAACATCAGAATGCACACACATTCCGCTACAGTGGCGGTGCAGAGACACGCTGGACCACACACACACACACACACACACACACACACACACACACACACACACACACACACACACACACACACACGACACGCAATGGCGCTGGACCACACACAGGCTGTCCAAACCGATACTTTGTCGGCCCCCATCTCTGTTTGTCTTGAAAGCCATTAGCAAGATGCGAGACATCAGAGAAACATCCCATAACCATATCCTCGGTGTGTGGCGGACATCTCCTGTCCGTATGCGTGCCATATGGACGCAAGACAGACTGCAGAAGGAGGTCTGTGTGACTGCTGCAGTTCAGCCCGTCTTACGCCATGACGGGCTGTGCACACAGCACGGTTGCCCTCGTCCGCTGGAACACGCCGTATGTGGACCCCGTGAGGAAGCATTAACAGCATCTCACGACGGGCTGTGGATACAAGTGGCACGGAGTACAGCCTGCTGGGTAAATACCTGCTTGTCTGGCTGCAGAGCTTCAGCCAGACTGAACACGGGGCCCAGCACTGCATCCTAAGAGCGTAGAGCAGGGACACGGGACAGAGGGATTAAAGGGCTGTAGCTCATAGCCGTATTATTCCCCCACCCACCGTCCCGATGGTCCAATAGGAAGCAGCACCTCTGTTCAGTTACCCCTCCCGGCTCCTGTGTATCTGTTCTGTTCCCTTTGTGCTTCAGCATTCCCTCTGTCGATCTCTTTGTTGTACCACCTCCTAACCCACATGTCTCTTCTGTTATCCCCCACACTCCCTCTGTTGGGCTGCAGCCGAGCCCTTCGGTTTGCATTCTGACACCCCTCTCCCAACTTCTCCACCCCACTCTGCTTCTCATCCTTTGCTCCGTTGCCCAACGCTGGTTAGAAAGGAAATGGCTTTGGAACTGCTGCCCCCACATGGTGAGCATGGGAATTGCACATCGGAGCACGCTGCACACGTTCAATCGCTGCTTTTTAAGCCCTTCTATGTACATGTTGAGAGTCAGGTTGCGGTTCAGAACCGCTGCCTGCCAGCTTCCCGCTCAATCGTTGCTGGTTTTATTGTCCTCTGGACGCCTTCAAGGGGAAAACGTTAACACTGCGAGCGTGCCAGCTAGTCAGCCCACAGTGGGCCAGTGGTCATTTAGATGCCACCGGCTGTGTCTTCATCTCATAGTCTGGGGGAACAGGCATGCTTGACACCGGCTGTCACTGCTCTGTTTTCACATGGTCTTTAAGGCTCTAAGGACCGTTCCTGTCAGAGAGTTGCCGTGTCTTTAAAACTCTCTTGGGTCACCTGCCCTTGGGAACTTCTGTCTCCCTTCCATTACAGGTTAAAATAGTAAACATAATGAATAATAAAAGAGAGCAGAATGGTAACGGGCTCACAAGTAAAGTTCATTTTGATAATGTGCAGCAGATTGACTGTGTTACCCCCCCCCCCCCCACCACCACTGTTTATTTCCTCTCTGATGTTTATACGTGATCATAACCAGATCTGTGGTGAATGTCGGATGGAAGCCTGCGACGTTCAAAAAGGATGGGGGTGTTGCTGCAGTGGAGCACCTGGACTTTAAAGCTCCTGTGTTTGGAGGGGGCGGGGGCTACCAGGTCCTTTTTGCACCCACAGCCCCAACCTTACTATGTTAAACCGGTGTACAGCCCAGCGGACTGTAGTGTCCGTATATCCAGATCAATGACTTTATATTGTGAATGAATGCACTGTGAATATGCGCTTTGTGTATAATGAGTGTACCGCGTTTGTTCGGCAAACTGACGGGTCTGTGTCCTCTGCCCTCACTTCCTGCCCCGCCCCTTCCTCTGCAG
Organism: Gymnarchus niloticus; assembly: GCA_009936485.2. Classification (NCBI taxonomy): domain Eukaryota; kingdom Metazoa; phylum Chordata; class Actinopteri; order Osteoglossiformes; family Gymnarchidae; genus Gymnarchus; species Gymnarchus niloticus. Next base: position 14,411,980 of record JAACJT020000064.1, on the reverse strand, counting down.
GAAGTTCTACTACATCACGCTGCTGCGGGACCCCGTGTCGCGCTACCTGAGCGAGTGGCGGCACGTGCAGCGCGGCGCCACCTGGAAGACGTCGCTGCACATGTGCGACGGGCGCACGCCCACCCCCGCGGAGCTGCCACCCTGCTACGAGGGCGGCGACTGGTCGGGCTGCACGCTGCAGCAGTTCATGGACTGCCCCTACAACCTGGCCAACAACCGTCAGGTGCGCATGCTGGCCGACCTCAGCCTGGTGGGTTGCTACAACGCCTCCTTCGTGCCCGAGAAGAAACGGGCTCAGATGCTCCTCGAGTCGGCCAAGAAGAACCTGCGGGACATGGCCTTCTTCGGCCTGACCGAGTTCCAGCGCAAGACGCAGTACCTGTTCGAGAGGACCTTCCGGCTGCGTTTCATCCGCCCGTTCGTACAGTACAACAGCACACGGGCGGGTGGCGTGGACGTGGACGAGGACACGATCCTCCGCATCGAGGAGCTCAACGAGCTGGACATGCAGCTGTATGACTACGCCAAGGACCTCTTCCAGCAGCGCTACCAGTATAGACGGCAGCTGGAGAGGCGGGAGCAGAGACTCAGAAACCGTCGCTTCCGCCAGGAGCCCCCCAGAGACGAGGCGGGGGAGGAGGGGTCGCGACTGCCCACAGAGGACTACATGAACCACATCATCAACCGGTGGTAGCCTAGGACTCGCTGACATGGGGAGGCCAGGCAGAGGAAGGACGCCATGCAGCTGCTGCAGAAGGGGTCGGCGGGAAGCCATCCCGCGAGCACTTGAACGCCCCGCCTGCCTCAGGAGACCCACAATGAACCCACATTCCCGCCGCGCACGACCCTGAAACGCGGCTAGTGCTGCTGTCTTTGGGGGTTGGGAGAACTGCGTTGACCTCGGTGGGCACCCACGATCCTTTGCGTACTGAAATGCATGAACATGCTCAACCCATAGGCTGGCCCCAGGCCTGGGGACCGCTGGAGACCCCAGGGGGGTGTCTGGTACCCATGAAAGCTGAGGGGGGAACTACATCATTTACGAAAAAAAAAAAAACACGTTAAAGTCTGCAGTATATTCAACAGCAAGTATGGTGCATTTAAAGGACAATGATATGTTTCAGCAAGAAAGATCTTAAGCGTGAGTCCTCAAGTGAAGCCTAAAAGCTTTCTGAATGTGATTCAAAAGCTTCTTAAAAGGAGGATTTTACAACACGGCTTTGTTTTAAAACTCATTTTAATCTGTAACGAGGTACACGTTCCGCAGGTGCGTGAAAGATTGCAGCAGGCATTGGCTTGTTCACCTAAAGAACACTCATGCGTGACCAGCGCGAGAGGCGCTAGGCGAGCCAAGGTCCTCGGATGGTGCTGTACGGCTGTCTTCTGGGCTCCAGCTGCTCTCTCTCCTGGCAAAACTGTGACCGACCGGCAAGGGAGGGAAGTTATGGCGGTTTTATTTCTGTTTATTCGTTTGTTCAATTTTGTATAAACAGATGGGATAAAATCCCAGAGCTCACCCGGTGAGGGTAAGAGCTCCACTCTGCAGGACAAAAGGAAGGAGGGCGATTATGACCTTTAAACACAATCAGCCAATTAGTCACAGCAGGTGACCCCCCCCCCCCCCAAAAGGGGAAGCCTGCTGATTGCAATTGGCCAATCAGCCATAGCGGGAGGGGCCTGCTGGGGGTGGAGCTTAGGAACAGGAGCCAGTCTCCATTCTCCATTTTATTTTGTTCTGTGCTGTAGAAACGTTTTGGTTTCCTTTTATCCATACGACACCTCTTTACTGTCAGACTACTGTGTGTGTGTGTGTGTGTGTGTGTGTGTGTGTGTGTGTGTGTGTCCGTCCACCTGCCCGCACATGTCAAAGCACTGCAATGAAACATATTCCCAAATGGTCCCCTGCCAGTCAGTGCCTGGGATGCACGTAACAGGCCAGCAAGACGAGGGAGCAGAGAACATGTGAACTGCGCGCGTGTGTTCCTGCGTGTGTGTGGTCGGGCTGACGGGAGGCTTCCGCTGCTCACATTATTCCTCAAAGCCTTTCCAGCTGCCTGAGAGGAGACCGGATGGCGTCGTGAAAACGAACTGAGTGTGGTCTGCGTCTAACGCGACGAGAGCACGTTTCACAGCCAGCAAAATTAATCTGTACAAAGGGGGGGAGGAGGATGATGATAAGAAAAATCAATATTCTAAAAAACTTAATTTATTCTGAGTAGGCCGAGTTTCCATGCAGACCCGACGAAACGATCAGCGATCCTTTCAGGTTCCGTTAATTCAGGAAAGAAATAACAAAAGGTTTAACATGTCTTTGAGGTGCGGGAGCTGTAGTGGAGATGTGCAATGAACACACTGCATTCGTGGTGGGGGGGGGGGGGTTGTATCTTGCCAAAGGCAAGAGGAAATGAGCTTTTTTTCTTACTGTGAAGCGGATGCACTGTAAGATGAGTTTTGGATGATCACTGCCAGTTTACTGCGACAGCAGCATTTTCCCCAGGAGGCGGGGAGGTGGGGTAGCTGCCAGGGCTCCATATGAAGCGGTATGGTCTCTCTGCCAACGCCGCACAAACGCGGCTCTGTCTCCGCCCACGCGTACTCTCCTGGGCGAGACCATGCCAACGGGGGCCCCTGCATGGACAGCCGGGTTGAGGTGGGCTGAGGGTGCAGAACAGTGGTTTAAAAAAAAAAAAAACAGGCAGACAGATGAGGAGGCCGCACGGCCGGTCCACATCCAGCTGTCACCGCGCTTCACCCTGAGTGTTTCTCATCCATGCTGAATTAGACCATTAAGGCACCAATAAAGAAATGCCATTTTTTCGAGAAATCCTCTCCTGTCATTCTTTTCTCAGTTTGCTTTCAGCTGTCCTTGGTTACCTGAACTTGCGTGAGTGCGCCAGTCTCACGTGCTCTGTTCCTGTTTGACCTCTTGCAAGGTGGTCTTACCTGTTTGCACACCAGCTGAAATCCACACATCTGTGTTCTGAACCGTCCCACCGTTAAAGTCCCACGGGTGCCACTGGCAGGAATGGCCCGAAGAGGAACACGTGCGGGGATGGAGACGGATAGACAAAGAAGGAGCTTCATGCATGACCGTCCTGCTTACGGTCTTGTCATTGGGGCTTGCTGTAATGGTCCCATCACTGGGGTGGCTACATCACCTTCACGGTTGGATGGGAGAGAGCTGCCATCCACAATTGAACAAGGGTAATATTGCCAGTTTATCGGCGGAGGACAGGGGTCCAGTAGTGAAATGAGCCCCCGCAGGATGAGAATCAAATCACACCCCCTTGCTTCCCTGCAGCTCCTGTACTTGTGTGGCACACAGGGCAGGTAATAGCTGAAGTCTACACACTAGGTCCGCTCTAGACAAGCTTCGTGTGCTTTAACCACTCCCAAAGGTCATTCCTACAATAGGAACAGGTAAGAAACAAAACACGATACCAACAATCTGACATTTCCGTACACTTTTTAAAGCAGGTAATTTGTATGCTATTTTGCTGTCAGAGTCACACTGACTTTTTGTGGGAGGTAGCCATTTCATGACAAACAAGGACTCAACCTGGCATTTCATATAAAATGTCGGTACCTTTCCGTCTGGACTCATGAATCAAGAACAAATGAGGATTAATTACAATTATTAATAATCATTAGTGCTTGAATTACACAAATTTACTTTAGTGCTGTCGCATTAACGAGATTAATACGAATTGCTTAGGATGCTGGGTGACACGTCGGCGATTTGCCTTAACCATGTTCGTTAAGCGCATGCATTTCTGGTGCTAACCGCATTAGCCTTGCCTCGTGCTACAGTGAATGATCAGCCAGTCGCCTCTCTGCTGCTTAGCATTTTACACCCACTTCACACGCTGTCAAGATATGGTCAGGGTCCCTTGCAGATGTGACATTGACAACAGGCTGCTGCGCTGTGTGAAGATCAGGCAGTTTATACCTGATTTATCATAGCCACGGGCTATCTGTACAGCTGAGTGCCATGGTACCAAGGTGAAACCAACCCCACCATACAGGTTAGCAGAACCAAGTTGTTCAGGAGAACGAGGCATTCCTGCATTCTGGTACACCATCCGATTGGATGATCTACAGCACGGCAACCTCAATGTTGTTAAATGGCCCCTGGTTCTCCCCCCCACACCAAAACGTTCCGGGTTGTCACACTTGATCTACGATTTAATTCAATCTTAGAACGTGAAATTTTTGCCTCCGCATCAATGTTGGAGAGTTCTCTTAACCTGTGCTGGGCCACAGGGACATAAATAACATCCCCGGTCCGGCTGGTCCTCTGAAACGGGCCCCTCTGTGGTAATAACCTGAGATCCAGGCACTTGCTCCCTACCGTAAAGCACTGACATTAGTGATGTCAGCCCATTGCGTGATTTATAGCTACAGAAAGCATGGCACTGGGCACGGTTAGCTGTCCCTCTCGGGGCTTCTACTGAAGAGCTGCAAACCGATAAAACAAACAACAGCAGTGCGGCCAGGAGGAGCGGCGGGACTCTGCCGCGTGTTGATTGCATGTGACTCACTCGGCTCTCTGCAGATCACGGTCCCCAGAAACTCCATTACTACATTAGCGTCTAACGGGGCCAGGGAGCCGACGGGGAGGCCGTGTGCTGCTGTTGCAATTACTTTGGTTTTTATCCGCCACTTATCTGCAAACTAAGCTTTCTACTCCACACCTCGACAGGATGCCCTTCATCCCCAACGGCAAGCAATTCTACCTGTTTATGCTCACTCTCCTAACAAATTGTACTGCTCAGTATATAAGAAAAGGACTGCCTAATAGACTGGAATTCTCCTTCCTCCCTGCTAGGCCCTCAGGGTCAAGGTGACACGATAGCACAATATCGACAAGCACCTGAGAAGTAAGACAGCCCAACAAAAAAATACAATAAAATAATAAATAAAAAAAAACAACCTCACTAAATTGAACTGCCTGGCTGCCACAGGCATCATAGCATGTCTGAAATATCAACACCCTTAAAAAGGAATCTAGATGGCCTGTCACTCTTGGACAGCAAGCCTGTCTGCCAAATAGACCAAAAACAGATGTGGAATTGTGTATTAACCTCTCTAGAGCTGAGTAAAGTCTCGTTCCAAATGGAACAGTTTGTTATAGTCGGTGCTGTCAGAAAATCTTATTTTTATTGTTTAGCCCAGAATACAAAACACTGAAGATGAGTAAATGTCTGTTCCTCAGATGGGAGCAGTGAGCAGAATTAGGCGTCAGCTCCAAACCCCGAGGAAACTGGAACCCTATGCACCCCATTTGTCGGGTCATTCACAGGGGTGGCATTCAACGAGGTGGGACAACGGCCTAGGACACAAAGCACATGCTGATCTTGTTGACAGCCTCCTCAGAGTGTAACACAATGGCCCCGGTTCCTCCAGAATTAAGAACTCATGTATCTCTGTGAGCTTCCAGTAGAGGGTAATGAAATGGGTAAGCCACACCTTTGCATTCATTTTGAGCTCCACTAAAATCATCATGGTTCAGTCAGCCAATCAGGGAGTGTAATGCTAATATGAATCTTAATAAAGGACTTCCAGTTCAATGTACTGCTGATTCTTCCTGTGACCAAACTCTACTTGCCGTATTCTGGGCCTCGGTGTCCAGATCAATATTTCTGCCACCTTCCACACCTCATCAGACTGCCATCCATCCACAACACAAGTATGAAATCCCTAGAAGAAGTTTGGTGAAGGTCATAGCTGTCTAGTGGGGGGATTCCCTCTCCTCTTGCTTTATTCCCCTCACTGAAAAGTTTAATCACAATACCATTCAGGGCTGTACTGTCCCAAATCCTCTGAGTTTGTCATTGTTCATCCAAAATATGTCAATATGGGTGTATTCAGGAATACAACTTACGTATTGCTTAATAACAGACTCAAAAATCATATATACAGTATATAAAATGTTTAAATTTATGCAATATATGTATTCTGTTGCATTCCATATGTGTATTTGTGTTAAGGTTTCATACATAGAAAACATCTTACAAAGGTATGGGCCATTTTCAAGATCAATTTAAATGTGTGATAAAAAAAAAATAAATCATGTAATACTTTTAAATATCCTGCAGCACTGGGCCCTCACACCTCCACAACAAGGGAACAATAGTTCCCACCTTGACTCCAAATTTTCACACAACATGACTTACAATCAAGCAACAGAACTCAAAACAAAACAAAACAAAAAAAAAAAAAAACAGAAAGGAGGTACACTATACATTAAAAGATACAATTCTTAGAGAAACACTATAAAGAATAATTACAAATACAAATCTAAAGATAAATCCAAAGCTTTATAGCTTTTTCTGTTTTTCAGAGCCTGTGGGGCATCGTCATAAAGTCCCATTTCAGTTTTGAACTGTTTTATCCTCAGAGTCCTTCCTTGCCATTTGGTGATGAAGAATTTTCCATATAAAATAAACAGATTTAACAGAAATGGTTTCCTTTTATCAATGCCATTTTTTTCCATAATACATTATAATATCTTTTATTGATAAGTGCACATTGGTCTCAATATGACTGTAGAAAAGGCCCTCAGTCTTCCTGGAGTCTAATTAGAAGGTTGAGTTCTAATCTCCTAGCTTACGGAGAACGGTATTCATTCTAGTATTCTCATCACCTCGGTGATGGGATCCTAAAGAGTATATATGTAGTTCAGCAGAGAGTAGTAGGAGAGAGAAGTAAGAGAGGAGAGGGAAAAGTAGTAGTAGGTGAGTGAAGAGTAGTAGATGGGAAAGCAGTAAGAGTAAGAGTAAGAGTAAGAGTAAGAGTTAGTCTATGCTGTCAAGCCTTACTCTGTATTCAGTGTTCAAGTGGACGTGTAAGTTGCTTGA
>JAACJT020000064.1:14374900-14405020 GCA_009936485.2 Gymnarchus niloticus | reverse complement strand
TTTTTCGTTCGTGTTTTTTGCTTTTTGTTGTGTGTGTTTTTCCATAGCAGCTCTCCCCTGTCCCCCCCCCCCTTGGTGTTTTTTTTTTTCCCCCCCCCCCCCCCCCCCAATGAGACAGATGTCATGAAACTTAGAAATATTTTGTAAGCAGCGTTTTATTACAGGACCTTTGTCAAACAGGCATTCTATCACGATGAGCACCTTCATCTCCATCATCACTCCTGAAGATGGTTCACTCTGCCTTTGCGTGTATGTTTGCGCTGGGAGGTGTGTCATGGCCCAAAGTTCTAAGATGATGTCTGGGTTCCTGTTCTAGAATAGGTGCGGTGTTCCACTGGGATTGCCCTAGAGTGGAACATTAAGCTGCCCATTTAGCTGCAGATTCGCGGCCCCATTGATTTCTTCCAAAATGTGGAGAAATGCGACACCCAAGATGCACAGTGCAGATCTGGAAAAGCATCGGGTTCCTGTCACGTGACGATGTGCTGCAAAACTGTCTGAATATATGAATCAGACTGCATTTAAAGGGACAGTAATCAGCTTAATGTATAGCTACCTAAAAAAAAATGCAGTTACATTCCTTAAATTCCAGATGATGTTACTAGTGTACATACATTCTAAATTATTTACTCAGTCTTTGCACTAAGAATTGCAAATCGTGTGAAACTACGGTCTGGCCTTTTCCCATCACAATAACAACTCTCATTCTTCTGGACCTGCCTGTAAAAATACCAGTTATTCCTAATGGGCAGCTAATTGCTGCCAAAGGCCACCTTCTGTAAATTAGTTGAAGGCTTGAGGCTTGTGCTGTGTGTGTTAATTGAAATCAGGGAATAGCTTGATGTGACAGAGGGTTATGTTCCCATTTTGTTCAAAGATGTACTGTCAGCCACTGGAGTAACTGCTGTGCCGAATTGAACCGTGTGATGCTGGTTTCCCTATCACTGCTGCAGCCATATACTTAAAATTAGAAATCAAACGTTTCATAATCAGAAATTGGAGATGACAGGAAGGGCACTCTGTTTAAAACAAAAAAAAAACTGACCAATCCAGGAGACAAGTCTGATCACGTGACCAAGAACTGAGCAAAATTGTGAGCTTGTCAGATTCAGTTAATCCATAGCTAATAACTTTTCGGGGGGGGGTGTTTACAAGAGCCCTATTGGGGGGGGGTGAACCTTGTTCGTGTTTCTGTATTGTCCTGATCTTCCTTTCCAACGCTATGAACTGTTTGTCAGTTGTCGCCATGCAGAATGGACCCTCAAGTTGACATTAAAGAGATCCTGTTTGTAAAGACCGCACTCCTGTTGTGCTCTCGTTCCCAATGCATTCCTGCATTTGGGGGCCTGGTCGTTATAGCTTTTTAGGAGGAACAGAACAGGAGACCTTCCACTCAGGTGGGAGTGAAGTCCAGGACGACATTCCAGGGAACATGAAAGGAGAAGGAATCCCCAACAGCGGAAGCCTGGCCCATTCTCCTGTATTTTACCATGGAACCACTGATTTCGAGATGGCAATGGTACTAATTCATCGGCTGACACCGAGGTGCCGTGCTTGGTGTACCATGGTAACGGTGTCTTATTGAATTATATCTGTATATAAAACAGAACATATGAGAGCTTATCCATAATCGTTATCACCTAATTCTGTACTAATTGACTTCATTGCCTAACTGCAATTCCACAATTAAATATGATTAGAGGTCATTATAGCACAGAAGGGTGAAAGCACAGTAATCACTATGGTAGTTCAGCCAAAGTCGCACTAAGGAGACCAAAGAAGCCTGTTTGTTTTTAATTATTCTAAATAGCAGGTGGTACATTTCAGCCGTTCTTAACATTTATATGCTCACCCCCCCATCCATATAGTGAGGTCTTGTATAATTGGTTGCATGACCTCTGACTTGTTCAATAAGAGTAGCTCAATCACATTTCCATTCATCTGACTAATTGAATTAATCTCAATGACCTGGAGCTTGCAAGGTCTATACTGGGTACTGTCATGGCGATGGGGGATCTCTTCACAGGAAGCACTGGGTGTGAGGCAGGATTGATTCCATAAAGGAAACCTATCCATTGTGTCTTTCAACTATGCAGGTCATCATATATATACTTTTTTTTTTTTTTTTTTTTTAAAGAACACAGCCCTGGAGGGGAGGATCATCTCTGCTACCAGCAGGTGGCGCTACTCTGGCAAACTGCATCATCCGATCATCTTTCAAATAGTATAACATTAACTGCCATTGTGTCAGTAAGATTATCTTAATGGGTCCAAATTCCCTGTAATGCTGTTTCTAAATCCTCCCTTCAGTGCTCTGGGGCAGCAGTGCCGGGAAAGGCACTGTATAAAAATCGATCGCATTGATTAAGTCCTCCACAGTCTCTGGGGGGCTGTCTGCTCCGTTTGATTGGTTCTGATTTCCGGCCACACACCACACCGGGCCAAGTGGAGGCTCGAAAGAAATTTAATGAGCCTCATCAGGTGACTGGGTTGGGCCAGCGAGGGGTTAACAGCCCCAGACTAGTCTGCCTTGACCTGCCCCCGACCCCATAAAACAGCCGAGTCCTCCCCTTCAGACCTGTCGCCCTTGATATACCGTCCAATCTGACACGGTGCACCGGGCCTCATAGCCCCATTGAAAGCTGGGGGTTGTCTCCCTCCAAGGGTGTAAATAATGCTCATGCCCTTGAGGAGGGCGGGTCTCATGGTGGATGGTCTGCCTCAGTGCACTGCCTTCTAAACAGACCACGCCCTTTTGACCTCATCTCCCAGTGCAGCTGCCACTGATTCATGGGGATGGTTGAGAGGAGCCCCCCCCCCCCCCGTTCAGCCTCTGTAATCTGTTGTTTTTGGTCTTGTCTTCTCACCGCAAGCAGAACGGCAGCACTGAAGCACAAAAATAATGTATCAAGCAAGATCAGAACAACATAAAATGTGTGGATATTGGGACCCTTATAAGGCAGAAAGTGATTTGCTTCAAAGGATGACAGACAAATTTGGCTGCTGAGAGTGTCTAGACTGCTCCGTCTCCTCAGACAGAGCCTGCTTTGTAGCCACTACCTAAGGAATCCTGTCGGTCCATGTAATTCATGCTTTGTTTCCATGTGCTACAGAAATGGGGGGGGGGAAAACAAGGGGAGTTTATGGAGGGTGATGAAAGAAGGGCCTCACTTTCCAAGGGGTAAGGACCCTGTGTTCCAGCGTGCCAGTGTGTGTGTGTGGACGATCAGCACTAACAGTAATGGTGGTAATGACTTTCCATCAGACTTGCCCTCTGTGGCCTATATCATTGTCCTTCAGAAAGCCAGTCCAAATCAGGTTACATCTTTCATGCCTCCCCAGCTGGCTACCGTGCATTATTTTTGTGATCTATTTGGAAGTACATGACTGATAGTTTGAAAGCTTTACTGGTTCAGGTGCAGCAGGTGGAGACCACTGGGCCTCTCAGTCAGTGGAGACCTCAAACCCCCGGAGGCGGTGGAGACCACTGGGCCTCTCAGCTAGTAGCAGCCTCAGAATGAGAATATGTTGATATCTGTAAGATAGCACACGGCAGGCTGCGTTCATTGAAGTTTGAAGGCACAGAGCCGTTTTGTTTGTCTTTTCCGATTGGACTTGTGATGGCCTGATGGACCTTTATCTTGAAATCATCTCCATCCTCTCCAAGCTCTAGGAGCAGTGAGAGGCTGAGGTCAGCAAGCTGAAACGATGAAGTCACCTAGCACTCAGCTGTTGGCTGTGAGAACCTCAGGGGCCTTTCTGAATCACTCTCCCTGCTTCAGTGTATCTGTAAACTGTTGCAAGATTCATTCCTCCTTGGGTTAGGACATTGATTTTCAAGATGCTTGTTGTATCTGTTTAATGTTTGTGAAAGATACAATTTCTAGTTTTTATATTTCCCTTTTGTTTTACTCTGAAGAAAAAATAGTCATGACACGGACTGGATGATGTCTTTTATTTTCAGCAGGTTAGTAACAGGCATCAAAAACACTTTCAGCACTTCCGCCAGCGAAGTGACGCGAAAAGCTACTGCCTCTCTAAGACCGGGCTTATAACCATTTCTCCTAGCCCCATACGTGGCAATATTCATCTTAATTGGTCACCCCAATCTAGTTGCTATGCGGATATTATCAATCTACGTCTTTGTTCTCCTTTCATGTTCCCTCATTGATCGATTCACTCTCCATTCACAATCTCTGCAACAACCTACTTATTAAAAAACAAAGTACTACCTAATAGCAATCTTAAGCCATAATAAGTAATCGCACAGAATGGCAATCATTCTTGAGTATAACATTTAACTGGGCTTACAGCAATAAGGTCTTAAGCTTACTCTCCAAAGGCACCCTTTTTCTGATTGGTTGTTGCTACTCAGATTTTAACATACCTGCCACATTAACAATATACTTCCCCAAAACTTCATCCGCGGGGACTACATTTCCATCACCCCCACTCACTCAACCACAGATTAATTCCTTTAGAAAGCTAATTAAATTCTAATACATTGATTATCCTGGAGAAGCTTTATCATGCTTAGAAGCTTGCAACTCTAATCTTCTTCCTTTTTTAACTCACACCTAGCTCGACCACAGGTTTCGGTATGCTGGACCTTTCACAAGTTTCTGTCTTTCTTACTATTTTGAGCCATCTAAAATAGTCATGTATGTCTTTGCCTGCATGTAGACATTTTCTGGGAACAGTTAAGTCCCCCTTCTTGTCTAAAGCCTATTTATACATTGACACAAATCCCATGGTGCCTTGCAACCCCTAAGTCCCATTTTCAAATTTCCTTCCACATCATCTTCGTACTTCTTCACAGCCTAACTATACAACTTGACATCTATCCCATCGTGCACTTGTGTGCCTACAAAGCTTTAAGCGAGGCAAATCGTTAAAATAAATGATTTTTCGCCCACGTTGTCTGTCTTCGGCCCACGAAACAATTAAGTTTTCCCTGCCAGGATGTCGGCCGAGCACAGTTCCCTGAGGATTTCCCGTTTTAATTAACCGCTAATTATTGCAAGGCTCCCCTTTTCATTTAAATGGTCTTAAAGACAGAAGGAAAAAGGAAATTGAAATGAAAACATCCGTACAGCTTGGAGAAGGCAGGGATGCTTTCAAATGGTAGCCATGGGAAGGGAGGCATTGTCAAAACACTCTGGTATCTCTGCTTCATGTCTCTCATTCTTTTTAGAAATGATTATATTTTTCACCCCTGAAATCTTCGGGTCTTGGCAACCATCAGATCCACCAGTTTCCTTAACGGTGTCTGGGATCGGACGGCGATGTGAGGCCCAGCTGGTGGCCGTCGCAGGGAGCTTGGGCGGCATGCTGTGGACCTGCCAGAGGGGTAAACACTGCTCTGGCTGTCATGGCAACCCAGCCTTGTACAGATGGAAACTTGAGGATTTTAGAACTTTTGGAGAACCATTTATTTTTTATCAGGTCTGCTTTGTATCCTTATCAGAATTGCCAATCCCCAGCACCGATACTTTACGGCTGGACTTTAACTGATTTGGCTTCCTACTCAAGGGTACAACAGCAGCTACCTTTATGGTACGGGAAAGAGCAATATCAAGGGTAAACTTTAACTACTTGGAGTCTCTTACCCTCCTCCTTTCTCTTATGGTTAGGATGGCGGAGTCCGGGCAATTCAGACTAGGACTATAATCTTATGATAATAAATTAAAATGTTTATCAATTTAATTTTTCCTGTTTAAAGTATCTGCTACTCCTTGTGATCTTGTTCAGACCACAGAGCACCAACCCACCTCCTGCTGTCTCCTCCAGACATCAGAAAAGAGACAAGGATTCATGCCTTCCTGGAGGCCTATGGCAGAAAGGGGATCCTTTGCCTAGGTTAGTACCATGTTGTCTGTCCTATAGAGAAATAACACCACCTCTGGATCCCAGGGGCTGTCACGCCCTGTCCCATTGGTCCTGGGTGAAGCTCGACCCCTCAAATGACCAGCCGCTGTCACTCAGTTGGAACCTGGCAGTGCCTCTGTGCTTGTGGGTGTGAGTGAGAAAAGACACGGCATTCAAGGGCAAAATCCAAACATGACCGTAGGTGGTTTGGCCTGTAATCTGTGCACTACTTACCAGGGTACACTATGGCACAATCACAGCTGTACGGTTTTTAATCCAAGCTATGATGTCATGTGATTTGATCAGGTGTAATAACACTGTGTTTCAGGTTGCCGTGTCCAATTAAGGAGGTGTGACCTCTAGAGGGATCGCCATCCCCTTGAGCTCTGTGGGAAACTCTTTTCCGGATGCAATGAATATGCCAGATAGCACCATGGGTAACACTCCAGTTTATTATGCTGGAAACAAGGCCAGTAAGTGAACTAATCGTCTCAGGCGATACTTTGGCGGTACGGCGTGTTAATGGAACGAACAGCCTGGCTTGTTTCGCTTTTTAATCATTTATTTATTTTTTTCTTTGCTTCGCCTCTTTCTACGCCTACGCCCGTTTCGCTGTGTGAGCATTTGCCCGAGCGACACTATCTTTGTGTGCCCGAACGCCGCCGTTTCCACCCCCGTGATTTATTTCGTTTTCCGCGCCAACCTTCCGGAACCCACCGCCGCCTGCGTATTGATTTCGGTAATTTTGCCTCACCCTTAGTTTTTTTTTTTTTTGTTCCTGGCGGTAATTGCACGGTGCCCTGCCTCATAAAATATGGGTTTTCTTTTTTTCAGGTCATTTTAACGAGATTAATATCGCCGCATTGTGTGAAGTGTGAGCTCAGAATATCGAATCACATTAAAATACACCAAGTAGAAACCTAACCCTAATGCAGTTAAACTCATTGGCCTTGGGAACATTATCCTGCTCCGTGTCATATTATGTTCTACAAATTCCCAGATGACCCTAAATTTTCTGGACGACCTGGCACGAAGACATGTCTGCTGTACAGGAAGTGAGATCCAAAAATTGTAATGCTTTCAATATGTAATTATCATGTCTCACTGTAAGAGTGACTCAACCGGACATTTTAATCTCACCAAAAATGTGGAGAACATGGGCTGTCTAACAGGCGAGTCTCAGGTCCTCCTCCCTGTCACAGACTTTTCCTTATTGCAATGTCCTCCTTAAAGCTCTTTTTCTTAATTTGCTTTTTGAGTGATCAGCACACGGCCTTATCTTCTCTTTGTCTTGAATTTAAGTAGTTTCCATAGTAACACTCTTAATGCTGTTAGTTCTCCACACCCAAGTTAAATGCTTTTACTCAAATCCCATAAGAGGAATGTGTTGGCACCCTAACTGTCTCTTACAGTCGAATGAGAGCAAGTAGAAAGGCACCTGGTTATAAACAGAAGCCCCTTACCTCTGCGTGTCCTCCTAGAAGCTGGAGGACACTGGATCATGAAGTGGCACTGGCTTTATCATTGCAGGAGACTCGGTGGAATGGTTGGAGTCCTTCTCTTGCCCTTTACATACTCATTTACTTCAGTGCCACCGGAACCTCTTTTCTCCCACAGGCCCAGATATCGCCGGACCCCTCCCAGGAAGGGAGAGGACATTGCTAGCACTGCATGATACCACTAAAACGTGAGAATCCATCCCACGTGGATGTCCGGTTCCACCCCACAGTCATTTCCACATACTCGCTGAGAGGGTGCCACAGAGGGACCCTCTGCTAGAAGGGTATTTTTAGAACCTCTCGCAGATTAAATTTCCCTTGTGCCTCTGATCTGCTTTAATACAGAACTTCTTAAAACCCACCCCCAGCCATGCCTCGCACCCCTGTCTCCGTCATGTTAAATTTCATTACGGGAAATAAGCAGGACATTAACGGGTGGCTCTTAGGGTTGTACCCGGGTTCAAAGGAGTACAAATCCATTACGCATTCCATTTTTGGAACTGCTCTGAGCATGTGAACGCATTACATTTATGAAATGGCACAAAAACATTTGTAAAACCAAGTATTACATTTGGCCTAATTTAATCTGTTAGAAGACAGCTGTTTGTTTCCTTATTTACAGGCGCGCAAAACAACTTGAGGCGGTAAAATAAGCTGGGATAGCCGTGAAACTTAATTTAGGCAGACATGAAGACTCTGGGTGATAATTAAATTTGGCTAATAGGACTCTGCTGCTGGCAACAGAGGTGAGAAGACTGCAGGTCACTGGGTAGATCAGGCCCTGCCTCATACACTTGTAGTCACGTGTTTCCAAACATGCTAGCAAATTTGCATGCAGATGAACACATGCATGTTTGAACAAACTAGTGGAGCACACACACAGAGACTAAAAACACTCAAGCTTTTTAGCAGCAGTAACTACCAGGCTACCAGTCAAATGACCTTAGTATTGTTGTAAAGAACCTTTTGTCTGACCCAAATCTGTATCGTCCACTGGGACAACTGAGCCACATTATCACTGAACTGACCACATGCGCAGCCAAAAGCTTGCAGTAGAGGACTGAACCATTTTGCTCCACAGAGCAAAATATGGAGGTGTTGTGGCTCCTCCTGTTGATGTGAAAATGAAAGTGCCGTGTGTGAATGGTGAATCTGCCCGGTTGGGTTCCCCACCCCAGATAATTGCTAGGTGGATGTAATGGGAAGGCTGCAAGGAAAACGGGATGCTGGGGCATGAGTGGTGGTGAGGTTAACGGACAAATGGCCTCAGGGTTTAATCTGACTAAAAGTAGGGACCTAGAGAGGGGCTTTACTTGGTTTTAAGTGCAGTAATTAAAAGCTCATATAGCCACAAAAGCTTGGAGCCACTCAATTTTTGGCCAGTGCTTTCACCACACTCCCCAGTTTTCCCAGCTGACCCCCTGATAACTATGTCCCAGTCACTAAGGATAAAATGGGCCAGCTGGCTTTCATTACTCCAGTTCACCTGTAGGCTCCATGCTGGTGTTTCAGTCCACGTGGTATTTAGCTCTGTCATTCTGCTCTACCACCTGGTAGTCCATGTAGTATTTAGCTGTGTACTGAGGTTTATGTAGGCTGTGTTTATGTGGTGGGCATCAAATCCAGCAGATATTTGTAAAATATAAAGACTCACAAGTCAACCAAATGGGAAGTCCGTGCAGTTCTGAGCGGAGTATCCTCACTGAAATGATAGCTAGCTGAGGTGCTGTCTTAGTGCTCAGACCTTCAGGAACCCAAAGGACACCTGGGAGGCCTGCTCCAGTGTCCCATTACAATGCATTCTCATGCCACCAGCTCCAGAACACTGCTCCCTGCTTTAGAATCCAGGATCCTCCAGGTCACTGTTGCTACTCCTCTTTTGATCAGCGATCCCTGCTCTAACAAATTTAACCTCTGGTGCAGTGCTGGTGGATGGCATTAATGGCCCCTTGCTTTACAGCTCGCGATGGTTCCTGAAGAGCTTTGGGTCAAGCATCTGATGGAAACCTGTTTTAGGTGCTAATGCTGCAGCTGCGACCAGCACAATGGCTGCTGTCAGAAGGGTCACATGACCAGCGCCTCACCAATCACCTGAGGAAGAAGAGTGATCCTCATCACTAACTGGGTAAAAAGCCATTCCCCTGCTGCCGCCAAAATTTTCTCATTCCTGTTGCTCTCTCTGGAGCTCTTTGCAGAACATTGAGGCTGTCTGCAGTAAGGATGCCGTGAAGGTTGTACCTTCAGATTCCAGGTGGGCCGCTGGGTCACAGATGCAGTGTGGGTGGTGCTCACTTCCCTCTGGGTTCATACTCTGAACTTATCCACAGCTTTTCACAATGCGTGTCCAATTCCGGTTAACTTCCTGCAGGAACTGATGGGATATGTAAACCCATGCCCTTAAGCGCTATACTGCTTTTCTAAAGGTCACAGTAACAACAGTCAGTCATGTAACGTAACCCTCTTTGGTAGTATGGTCCTGAAGAAGGCTGAAAAGGTGATTGACAAAGCTGGTGAGAGGTGATCTCTGCCCTGAAACTGTAATGCAACAAAAGATCCAAGGATATAACGAATTTACAGTAAAATCAGTGCTGCTGGGCACAGACAAGAAAAGAGGCCAGCCCTTGTCCAATTCCCTCTCAGATATTCCTACCAGATAACACAAACTGCATTGCGTAGAGGACTAGCATGGAGTCCTTAAGAAATCATGGCGTGTGTCCCTCTTGCCCTCTGGTGGATTTTTTGAGAGCTGCAACCATTTGGAAACGTTAAGGACGCTTCACACCTTTGATTAAACTTAGGCTACATTCAACTTCATTGCATATGCGCAGAGAACAAGTACAGAACCAACGGAATGCAGTTAGCGTCTAACCAGAGTGCAAATTAGCAGTGAATAATTAGCGGTGCAACACGAGACGTGGATGCTAAGAAAGTGCAAGTGACAATTACAGTCTAGGCGTGGTACATATGTCAACAAATGTAAAGAGGAAATACAGCAGTGTGAATGAATCAGTCAGTATTAACGTCTGTTTATTATCCGTGGTGTTTTGGCTGATCTCAATGCACCAAGTAAATCGGAAGTAGCGCTAAAATATTTTATACCCGCTTCTGCTGTGCTCAGTTTTTCCTGCTTAAAATATACTTTCCCCCAGTTCCGTGTATCCAGTATTGCTAACCTAAGTGAACGCATAGACTTCTGAGCTACAGCCGTAATTTAATCGGAATCTTTTCAGGCACTTTACATTTTAATAAACAATTTTCATTATAATCAAACTTCACACTAGTTTTTTATTTTTAGTTTTTGCATTTCATTCGTAATCATAGCATTGCTGGTTTTCACAAGCAAAAACTGAACTTTGAAATTTCTAGGTCGCGCTTGCACCCGCGGATGTAGTTACACGTTTATGTCACTAGATGGCAGAGTGAGTTAAGTAATTGAAAAATCGGCATAACTTCGTGAAATAGTCATGCACTCGCCACAATCAAGATATTTTAAAAGTACAGTTATATAAAGTAAAATAACTTGTATCATCTTTTCTCTTTTTTACAACATCCAAGAAGGAAAACAAAAAAAACATCACTGAGTTCTGTATTGTGGAATCAAGTGAACTGTCCGCGATGTAATATGTGGACTTGAATATAACAGGTATACGATTTCATTAATTACTGAATATACAAAAACGTCATTTAATAAAAGTTCCTATTTATAGTCCTACCATAATATATGTGTGTGTGTGTGTCTCTCAGTCTGTGTGAGATAAACTGTTGGTCGGCGAAATCTGTTTGCGAATGCATTCACCGCCACAGTGGCACGGGAGAAAAAGGCGGCAAAATGCGTGTGGCGCGATAGACACCTCCGCTGTTATTACCAGCTGAAAATGTGCGACATTCCTCTTTACTGGCCGATGGCTGAACCCTAAACAGGCGACGCTCTGCATTTTAATGCGGGGAAGAAAGGTCGCCTGTGCGCGTACACCTAAGCGGCAGTTCGCGAACAGTTTGTCTGATAGCGATAGAAATAAATTACGTTAAAGCGGTGCAGGGCGGCATCTCGGGGGTGACTGTGAATCACAAACAGGCCTTAATGTGTGATGGGACTAGCAGAAAAGCAGGGTGGCTGAGGAGGGCCAGAGGACGGTGTCCCGCCCGTCTTTGGGGGACTGTCACATGCCTGTCTGTCTGTGGGGGGTCTGCCACATGCCTGCATATCTCCCACCCCCCCTTCAGAAGCCTGTCCAGCACACGTAGGTTTCCTACTTCTGCTCTTCACACGCTCTTGGACCTTTGATTACCGCATTTATTTTCCCATCCCAGGCCTTGCAGAGTTGATTAGCATTAGCTGTATATGTCTGGGGGGAGGGGTGCTTATAGCCCACCTCTGGAAATCACTGGAGGCCGACTTTCCTCCCAGGTGAAAGGGGGACCCTGGTAGTTGGTCACGTTAAACAAAGAAATAACGGGCGAGTTCTCCTTCCATCTGTCACGTTTTAGCTGTCCACATTAGGCTGTTTCTCTCACGCCTGTGCACAGACTCCAGGACCCTGAGTTGTCAGGCTGGTAAACAGACACTCTGGCTGATTAACGACAGCCACGGCTGGGCATCTAAATGGAAGAGGCATGCAGAAGCTCATTCGTCTCATTTACTACATCAGGGCCTTTAAAAGCTTTATAAACGATGGTTTCTCATCAGCTTTTTCCATGTATCATTCATTCTAAATTGTACGGTTCTCTTTTATTTCACAGAGCCGTCGTTATTTAAGCGTGTTTCTTCACTGACACTGAGTGATAAGTGCTTCTTTACATTGAAGTCCTCTCTCCAGGCTAATTTAGGAACACAGTGGTGTGTTGGACAGTTTACTGAGTTGTTTTTAACAGCCAGTGACAAATTACGTGTTCTGAGGGTGGGAGGAGGGAGAAAGTGCCTCGCCTGCTGACCCTCACTTGCACAGAAGGACATTGTTTCTGCCAGCAACCACCTCCAACTGCAATTTTTAAACAAGCTATAAATCTCTCCCCCAGGGGATATACACATCTTCAAAGTACCAGCATACCTATGGGAGACCTCAACGGCTGTCGCTGACTTGGAGGCTGAGACCGAGGAGGTAATCTTTGGGGTCAGAGGTCATCACAAGAACGGCATTCTAATTTGGGGAAGGAGATAGATTGTGAAACACAAATTCGGGTTTTCAAAGCTTAGAGCTTTGTTTCTTGTCGCTGCCAGAACGGAACATTCACTTTGCTTTGGAGTGGAATTTCTGTACATTTCTGGAATAGAACTTTCACACAGCTCTAGAATGGAATTTTTGCACTGTTCCAAAACAGAACTTTCACAGTTATTGAAAAGAAATATTCACATAGAAAATTCCCCATACTGTGCTTAATCAGCAAGAGAGAGTTCAGTTTACTAGGAGCAGTGGCATTAGCAAAAGAGAATTTAAGTAAAAGTACTCGTTCGTATATTCAGCTGAGTGATTGTAGCTTACAGGTACTTAACTCTCTCTGAGTACTTTGTCTTGCTGAATCATTAATATCTACCTGTATATCTTGGGATACTATAAAACACAGACAGAGGAGTCAGTGTCCCAAACCTGCAATGGGAAGAATTCAGTGCAGTGCCTTCATATGATTTGGTAGGGATGCTGCCATAGTAACAGGCATTCTATCATGAATGAGAAGTGCTCAGTAATGATCAACGATGCCTGTTCTCACATGGGCATTACTATTCATTTATGCTGACAATACCCTGACGATCTGAGCATACGGTAAATAACCTAACTGCGTTGATCAATACTGTGCCGTCATGCTGCAGTGGGACCTCAACCAGGGGAACAAAAGACAGGCAAGGCCCAGGTTGCAGCCTGCTGCTCCTCCATCTGGCTCAGCATTGGTACCGATTCAATCTTCAGCCAGTACAGCTTGTCCAGGGGGTATCGGGGTTATTAGGGTGTGGGAGGGTTGGGGCGAGGGGTAAAGGCTGCTGTCCAAGGTGCTTGTGGTCAGTTGGTGGGTCGCAGTATATTGACAGACTGAGCAGCAGGCAGTCGGGCAAGTGGGCGGGTCTGGGGTTCTTCATGTGTTGGGGGTGTAACCGCGTGATAGGCAAATTGTACTGTCAGTCTCATTTGTGTAGGCTTTGTTTCAGTTCCATAACTCTTGCTTTTTTGGTGCCTGAAAAAATGTGAATGGTGAAATTTTCAAAATATCAGAGAAGGGTTAAACGCTAGAAGGCGTGTGAGGGAGGGGTCTCCAGGGTGTGGTAAGGCCACCACTGTGTCAATGGTGTGTGTGTGCGTGTGTGTGTGTGTGTGTGTGTGTGTGTGTGTGTGTGTGTAGCCTTGTTTCTCTGTGTGTCCCAATATCTGTGCCTTTGTGTGTCTGTGTGTCTGCCTTCATTTTGCTCTTTGTCTGTCTCTCCAAATGCATGTGCTTCTTGCCTTTTGCCTTTGTTTATCTGTGTGCTTGTATGTGTCCATCTGTATCCTTCATGCGTGTGTGTGTGCATGTCAGTCTGTCTGTGTGTTTTCCCCCCTGCCCTGCTCTAGTGTCTTTGTTTCGAGGGGGAAGAGAACCCGGCAAAAACTGTGACTCGACGCAAGTTTGGACTGACAGCGAGAACAAAGCGCAGGCGTTGCGTTCATGTCATTGCTACATGGCACCTGACGTGTCACCTGACATTTCGTTGAGTGATTAATAAGCAGCTACACCTCCCTCATTCAGAATAGCAGTGTTAAAGACGTGTTTTTGGAGGGTGTCGCCATATGTGCCCTCGACTTCCCCCTTCCTAGGGTTCAGAGAGTTTGACAAATGACATTGGGACACAACCACCAGCTAATGTTATGAGCTTGTGCAATGTACTACCAGCGTCTCCCAGTAGGTGGCAACATGGAAGCACTTATCTGCTCGTGCAGAAAAGCTCTATTTTCCTTGTTGAACACTTGAAAATGATTAAATTCACACAATTCTACATAATGAACAAGTATTCTTTCAGTGGTGTTCAAGAGCTGATTTTGTGACACTGCAGGTAGTCAGAAAGAAGGACACAAGCTACTCAACGTTGGCTGGTTGTCGGAGTTTATATATACGAAGAGGCAGGCTGCAGCAGCTCGGTCAGGAATCAGCCGTGTCCTTTATGTCAGTCTCTGCGAGTCGCAGCTGGACTACGAGCCTTCTCTTCCTTCTATCTTCTCATGGTCTTCGGGCGGTAAAGTGGAGATTTACAGCCTTCGTCAGCCTTCACTTTCCACCACCGGGGAGACAGCTCTCCCAACAGAAACACAGGGTGTGATTGGAGGCTGCCGCTTTTTTATTCAGTCGCCTGACAGACATTGTAGCCATAATTCAAAGATTGCTGGGCCCTGTGATTCAGGTGGAGGTCAAGGTGGCAAAACCCCCTGTTTTTCACTGCACCTTGTGAGGGGGGAGTGCTACCTTTTTTGACCAAATGTAAAACAGCTGGTTACATCTTAAGAGGAAAAAAAAAACACCCTTTAGCCAAAAGGTCCAACAGCTGCTCCCCAACACCATTCTGATGATGAGACCTTGAATCTAAAACCTGCTTCGTTTTATGTTCCTCCAAAGTGCCACTTGCATTGGCGGACCTCATTGCCGAAAAGCCCCTTAGTTGTATCGCCGTGGAAACCCATAATCACTGGCACATGGGAAAGTCACAGGGCACCCTGCCAAGAAAGGCACGATTGCCTTAGTATGTCACATACGTTGCTCAGCAAGTCCGTGTCTGTCTCCTAGCGCTTTGCTGCATGCCATGGATCAGCAGCACCTGCCAGGTGAAAAATCAATTCTGGTGCTAAAAATGGGTTTGGAAAGTATGAAATCTGGTAGGGAAATTCAGCCATGGCGTGTCGAGAGACAGTAAGCGTGAAGAGACATTTCATTTCCCCACTCTGCTGATCTTTTTACATTTATTCTATGAAGCAGGTTTTGTACCTCGCAAATATTTGAATTGCTCCCCGATGCACGCATGCAGACGAAGCCTGTGTCTTCTTGCATGACCTTCTGTAGATGGTGTTGCTAAGGCCAGCCAGTCGCTCCTGATTCCACACATGTGGCAGCTAACAGCGCTAAGGCTAACAAGACTTCAGCTCTTCTTGCTTCTCCTGCTCCCAGCAGACTGCGGACCTCCCTGGCATCTTCAGTCAGTTTGGGAGGATGGGAAAGTCCGGCTGTTTGCAGGATCATCCCAATGGTTGCGTTACATGCGAATCAGGGAGACCCTGGACAAAAGGAAAGCACCTGTGCTGTGGTAATTTTACCCTCCTCTGTTTCTTCTGCTCCCAGAGGTGACCTGGGAGGACACTTCTCCTGTCATCGATGGCTCCGCCTCGCTGCAGTATAGTGCGATCGCTCGTTTGTCCACTTGAGAGTTTTGCCTCGTTTCCAAGAATTCCTTGCCCTTGATGTATCCCAGGCAGCTTTACCTGAAGCAGATTATTGATGTGTGACATCTAGAGTTCAAAACGTACAAAAAGGTGTAATCCAAAGCCAATTTATTTCTTCATATCTCAGTTGTTCAGGCTGTAAGGAACACAATTGTGGCTTGGCTGTCTAGGCAACCAAGATTGTAGGGGGAGGGGGTCAAATAATGATATTACAGGCGTTTGTCTTAAACAAAGCCCTGGGCTCTCAGGCAAATGTGTTTTGTGAAACAACTGATAAAGGCTGGGGCGGGGGGCTCACATAATTCACTGAAGGCTTAAACTCCCAGATCTATCTATTGCTCATAATAGCATGTATTAGCGTAGATTTCGGAGCACCGCCATGTTTAATAAGGGCTCTCAGCACAATCTGTCATATAGGCTCAGTCTGGTTTCCTTCATTATGATTATGAAAGGCCTATAAATAATATTAAAGCACAGATGTGTATTACATGTCAGTAATTGGTGCTGGTCATGGGCACCTGACAAAGGCCATGTGCTCTCACTTTTGGATGGGATGGAAGTGTAGCTTTGTAGTGGAGGGATGTCATTTTGGACCAGGTGGCTTCTCTGGAGTTAAACAAGCCTGTAGGAGCTAAAGGCTGTGTGTTATGTACCCCATGGGCCATGTGTCATTTATGTACACTGTAGATGTACCGAGGAAAAGGACAGTTTCCAAATTTACCTGCTGAGTTGGTGATTCGATGTCTGCGTTTGTTCCAAGGACTAAATCCTCCCAAGGCTGAATCAGACCACGAAAAGAGCATCTTTTTAACTGGCATTAATGAGACCCCTAAGCTGCTGTTATTGTTTGCTACCATGTCTGTAGTTACTGTCGTCATGTGGGTCATGCCACTCACTTGAGTTAAAGAAGCTGCGAGTATTTTATTGTCATGGTTATGTTAAGAGCTATTGTGTGCTCAGGTCTTACAGCTAAGTGCTGGCTGTCCTTTACTCACAACAAATGCATTGTGGGTAAAATTTGTTACCACGAAATGCATGTTCATATTCTCATGGATGGAAGTAAGCTGAATGTCAAGGCCCCTCACCCAGCTATGCAAATGACTTCTCTTTTTCTCGTTATTGGCTGACGTTCACTCGATTGATCTTTGGCCCCTTTGAGACCGTACAGCTAACCGGGGATCTTACTCTTGTCTCCGGGCGGACGTGAGACATCCTGGTCCCGCAGAGACAGGAGACCGGGAAAAGAGTATATCACTGTGGTTCTCAGCCCAGCCAGTGGACGTCAACTGGGGTCAACAGATCAAGAAGCTTCTGAGCACACAGGTAACCCCTACCTGTGGGATGAGACAGACACACCAGCCTGAGGCTCATGGCACTGATTTCCCTGCCGCCCTTCCTGGGTCGGATTGGATAGGTACTGATTCATGGTCTTTTTGCTGTTTTGTTTGGAGTGTTTGCAATGTCTTTGCGATACGCAGGTTATAAACGTTTCTACAGCGTGTGAGATGAGCATTTCCGCCTTTGATGGTGACTTTTAATCCTGGAGGCCCAGGACAGCAATAGACACCTAGGCACTCCTTACTCGGGGGCGTATTTCCCTAAATCAAGTGATTTTCCAAGGTCTGTCCTTATGTGAACTTCTAATGTTATCCCTACCCAGTATTTCTCCTCACAGGTTTGATGTCAGTCTCATTATAAACCAAGTATGTAAACTAATAAATATCTAGTTTACCACTCACGTTTGCATGATCAGGTTAGGCTGACCCTAATCTGTAGTCCTAAGCATTGAAGAGGGCCATCAACACCTGTCTGCACGGTCATCGTCTTGAAAAAACAGGAAGCCGCTCATCACTTGCTCATTAGACTTTTAAAGTGGCTCTTTGCTCTAGGTGGAAAGGGTGGCCTCTTCATCAATCAGGCGTGGGTCTGCTGGGGGGGGAGTAAGCGGAGAAAATTCAGTAAAAATAAATGAAGCATTTGCCAGAAATTCCTACAGTTTGAACGCGTCACCTCAAAACTCATCCAACGACATCAGGAAGAACCACCTTAATTAAATGTGTCGCCAATCAAGGCACAGGTGTGTGGTGGTCGATGCTTCAGATTTCAGCACAAAGCGCAGTCGCTATTTTCTTGACGACGAGATTGCCTTCGTCTACACCCAGTCAGAGCCGGCGCGTTCGGGCCAGCTGTTACCGCCTTGGCTGATTTATGTGCCCTTCCCCGCGAACAAATAACTGTGGAAGGAGTCGATCAAGCAAAGCCTGTTAGCTCCTAGTCTGCAGAATCATAGTGAATGGTCGCTTTTCTGGGGGGCGTGTGCCGTGGTGCAGCAGCCGAAATCCAGCAGTCCAGCTTAAGGCAGTGTAGTGGGGTGAGGGGTTTGGCTCCTCTTATATCTCCAAAGTGCCCTGGACAGCCTGCGTTGTTTGAGTAGATAACATGTCGCTAATGGAACAGGCGGAGAGCAGCTGTCTGATTAATCGCTTCTTGATATTAGCCTGCGTGTCCTCTTCCTTCGACCTGCGTGTCAGCACAACCGCCACCATGTGCTTGGTGCTGTCAAGGTACCATGATGAAATATGTCTGGGGGTGGCCAGTATCTTTTTTTAACGACCCCTGGCCACTGGACGTTGTTTGGCTCGACCTGGGCCTGCTCGTGTGTCTGGGTGATTTGGGCTGGTAGAGAGCAGTGAGTTGTTATTGTAAGTGCTTTTTCTCTAACCTGCAGGAGACGGATTAGTATAATCAGGGGAAGAATGGTCTTTCCTCTTCCTCAGGTGTGAGACAGCTCACCACGGGTCCTTGGTACACCTTCTCGTGAGGCACAGAAAACAAATGTGGGAAAGGAAATCATTAGAAATGTAGATAATAATTGGGGATTAACGTGAACCAAGGAGCTGTGTTCGTTTGTGGGCCTGATTTAGAATGCGCTGTCGCTCCAGTGGTGAACCGACGCCATGTGACCTGAACTACAGTTTGGCTCTGTACATGGACTCAGTCTCGCACCAACCCTGTTTCAAATCTGTCTCACCCTCGAAAGCACTTTTTGTTCAGGACAGATTCAAGCAACTCCCATTTCTGTATCTTCCAGAACTTTCCAGATATCAGTGAATCATCAGTGTTCGGATGATGTAACAATGGGGCTCAAACAAAAGGGTGGGTAGCATGCAGCCACTTCAAGTCTCAGACAGATTTGCAGTTGTACCCTTGAGAAAGGGAATGAGCACCTCAAAGCAACTTCTACCCTCCATGCCCCAGTCCTTTGGATCTAATGTGAACTTTGACGTACTAGGTCAACTTGATAAATATGTGTGATATTTCCCCCTACATTTAAAAAAGCCTGTGAAGACTTCTGAGTGTGGCATCACTCCAGGTACCTGCCTCCCTACGGTCAGAAACATCAGGTCCACGATGGATGATGTAACTTCCACGAGTTCCCGTGGAAACTTCTCACGCGCAGACCCGAGCTGCCCCCTATTGGTGGAGGATGGCCCCCGGGCAGGCCGTTGGCAGCAATGGTATGACTGTCAGCCGGCAGCCTGCTGTGACAGCTAACCGCTTCATTAAGACCCGTCAGCCTGGCTGACACCTCCAGTAAAGTGCATATCATCGTGTGTGGCTACAGGGGAGCCCTAGCCAACCGGCGGCAAGCTTTCAAGATGATGGCTTACTCTCCCCGCGGACAGGCGCCGAATATGGGGGTTTATTTATAGTCTCCTTGGCAGGGAGATGGAGCCGTATGGTACGATGCAGCGCAGGCCCAGCCAAAGGTGATGAGTTTGTTTTTATTAATAACAGCTCAACAGACCATCAACAGGGCAGGCCTGCGCCAATGTGCCTTGATGGTGAGGGGGTCGGGGGCGTTGCTTTGATCACACTGTCCACTCGAGCACTGTTTCACCGGAGAGTGATGTTGCAGGGCAAAAGGATCCAGCATCTATATGTCCATCAAGTCAGGGATCACATCGAGCCTGTAGCTGTGAACGAGGCAACTGCGACCGGTGTTGGGAAGGTGTCTCCCCAAAACCTGTGAAGCTCTAAATGACTTTAGAATTCTAGTTTCCTTTTCATGAGGAAGAACAGCAAGGTCTTCCTCTGTGCTCTGGAAATGCCCCAGTTCTTTCCATCAAAATACGACAACAATTCTCCCCCACCCCCTCAGTTTTGAACCTCCTACCTCCTGGTCACATACACAGTCTTCTGACCTCCACATTTATCTGCTCTCTGCTTTTGTTTACCAATAGTAAACAGAATGTTAGATGTTTTCCAACTGGCTGGTGCTGGACAAGCGGGTCCCCACTGGGTCTTTGGAGAAGGGTCTGCATTTAACACGGAACCCCAAAGTGCTGGGCAGCCAGGAGTGACACAGGAATTTTATTTATTTATTTGTTTTCTGCTTTTGAGCTTTTGTCTGAAACGCCCACCAAACATGAGCACAAGCATGGAGCGTGACTAATTCACAACTACCATGTGAAACGTACCCGCTACTCGCGGCATTTGACATTTAATCCAGGGGTGAGTAGAGGAGCGTCAGGCTGGCTAAGGAGATGAAATGTTAGGTTAACGTGGACCTGCTATGCACACCTAACAGACTCCCACATTTTGTGGGGTTGCAGCCGTTTGTATTAGTGTAAGTGGCAGGATTTTTCATTTTATCCCTCCTTTCTGGTACCCAGCGTCGGACAGATATGGTGCTTGATATCAAGCCTGTCTGGTACATCTAATGCCAGAGTTGGGGGGGTGGCGATTACTTGAGGAAAGGGAAGACATTTGGCTGCTTTTCCATTGGAAGCCCCACTGCCAACCCGTGAGCAATCCTGCTGTGTTCCCTGTGCCTTCTTAAGTGCCCTAGCTAACTTGGTGAGCTGTTCACCAGGTCCACGTACAGTATTAATAGCCTAGAGTCTCTTTTTCTGCATTAATTCAGCTGACACGTCCCTGATGAGGCTAACGGTTTTTGTTCATGTTTTCTACCTCACGTTTTGCGATATTTTGACCTTTATTTCCTCCTACAAAAACCATAGCATTTCAAATCCACAGCTGGGCATCCACGATAAAGTGGATTGATTATTTTCTCTCTTTTCTTGTTGTGTTTGTTGGCTGGGTAAATATCAGTCTCGAGTTTAATTTGCTTGTTCGTTTATGGCATCAGACACTGACCCTCTCAGGGAAGGGATTACGGAAAATAGTGAGTCTATCGAGTTTGATCGTTAGCTTGATTAAACTCACCCATATGTTGCGGTTATGAAAGACCAAGGAGACGGATCGTTTGGGGAAGGGAGCCTTGTAGCCTTTAATAATGATAATTTAAAAGTATGCAGTCTTCACAAACAATCGATATGCCTTGTTTTTGTTGGATGGCTTGTGATTTAAATCCGATTAGTACTTGATTAAAGGGACATGATCTCTAACAGGCTGTTCAATGTCCCATTTTAATTTAACACAAACATCCGCTGGTTTTCCCAGACCCGCACCATTTCTTGTTTTCATTATCCTTGAATCCTAGCCAACAGAAAATAGCGTGTTGTTTTCTACGCAGTGCCCTGCGTTTGTTCCTCAGTGGCTGAAGCCCCCTCTACGTTTTTTTTGCTTTCATTCACCTGTGGGTTGGCCTTTGTCCGTCATCTCTCCACACGTCTGCTTCAGCCTGCTCTTTGTCCATTCTCTACCCAATGCACCCATGAACTACTATGATGTATTGTGGCTATATATGTTCACGTTAGTTATGGGTTTGGCCATAACCATAGGCTGTCACACTCCCGACACAGTGACTATATGGAGTGATGCTTGTCCTCCTGTTCTGTCCCACTCTGGCTGTCACACACAGCTGTAGCTTGGTCCATCGTGCAAAGACCTTTTTGAGGAGATGCAGCTGCTTGAGACAGAGGACCCCAGGGAGCGTCTCAGTGAGGACATGTCACAGTACACGTTTCCCAGAATGCTCTTCTGGAAGATTCCCATTCTCTATCGGCTGCACGCATCTGGAGGTGGGGGGCTTTTGGCAGAACGTCCTGGCTTTCTGCACACCTGCCAAACACAAGTGCAGATGTACCAGATGTTCTTCAACGGGAAGCTGTGGAAAATAACGGAGTGTAATCTTCGTGTGATGAGTGGCCGGGGGGGGGGGGGTGCTGAGGAGCAGGGAGGTTATATTTACACAGGTTCAGAGGTGCAGACTGGGGGGTTACCTGTGTTAACAGCAAATATCTCAAACCTGCCAATAAGCCCCATATGTAACCATGACACTGAATCTTGAGGAAGACTTCTCTGTTACTCCTGAGAGGAAGGGAGGAAGATGCCTTTCAGCTGGCAAAGATCCAGAGTAAGAAGGTGTAGTGGGAAGACCACTGGTAACTGGACAGCTCTAATGACCACCCAGCCAACCATGCACTCATCCATCCCTCCATCTACCCATCCACTTGTCTATCCATCCATCCTTTTTGGAAGTCCTCCATTCCCCCATTGTCAGCATCGTGAACAGCGTGTGGGAGTCTGCCGTAGAGCAAAATGAGGAAGTGTTTCCACTGACAAGGTCTCCAGAGAAACAAGGATCCGTCTTTGTTCTGAGAACTCGTTCCGGGAGGAATGAAGAAGAACCGTGATTACAGCGAGAGAAAGGGTTGCTTTCTCCATGCTACAACAAAGCATTATCCACTGAGCCTTGTAATTGGTTTGTCTTGTCTTTCTCCCCCCCTTGGTCCCCTGACAGTATGTGTAGGTGTAATTCCTTTCCTGAACAGCAGGGGGCAGGCTTCAGTTATGGCTGAGAGACAGAAATGATCAAAATCACACTGCAAGAAGTGTAGTGTCTTTCATAGAAGGTGTGCAATTTTTTCTTATCACAAGCAGCAGAATACCTTCCAGTGGGTGTGTCATGTTTTTCTGTCAAATGGGTTAAGAAATACAAAACAGATGACATTAGCCTATACTGCTCCTGGTCAGTCTTCATGCTGCAGAAGCCAGGGCTTTTGTACCGGAAATATCACATCCATGAACATCACCACAGCTCTGCAACACAAGAATTTTAATTGGACTCTTCAATCATTGACCTAATCGTTGGCCTTTGATATCACCTGTTTTGTATCGACAGTGCAATCTGTTGTCTTTCCAGTCAGGAAAACAACTTCCTCCATTTCCCTGATGTAATGTTAGGTTAAGTTTTGTGCGTGACACTGACAGGAGGATTTTCGACTCTGTTGTTGTTGGTGCGCGTGTGTGGTTTTCGTTCACGCTCTGTTGCGGTGTCTGGCTTACCCCGCTGGAGGAGATAGCTGCTTCTGTCAGACACGGTGACTTTCTCTCTTACAGAGGACACTCGACAGATAGAGAGAGAGCTGATGGCAGTTTCCTTATGTGAGCACGGAGGAGTCGAATACACAGAGTCAATGAAAATGTTATTTTAGATGAAAGCGTCAGATGAACATTCAAATGTAATGTCGCCAGAGAAGCCGTGTGTTTCTGTTCAAAGCTTCATCTGAATTTCAGCACCCTCTGTCTACAGTCCTCATTCTGACAGACATTGCTCTGTTGCTCCCTCGGGTGAAAGTTTCACAGTCAGAACACCATAGTCGTTGAGCACGTTGATCTCCCACCAGCTCCCCGAGGTATTACAGTGAGGGGGGTACGGTTCTTGGCCTCCATTGTCATTAGAACCCCAGCATGCACCACAGAGGGCTTTCAACAGCTGCGGCATATTACCTGCCAGATTTAATGCTCAGTCAAACTGGATACGGATGTACATAATCCTGCTAATTAGGTATCGCGTTCGTCAAGCCCAGATTGTGGGTACGTGTGTACGAGAACGTAAATAAGGCAGCATGAAGCAAGTGCTTCTGCTCAGTCCTTTTTCTTTTTAGCTTGTGGATACAAGGCCCGTTGAACATCCTCTGCCAAAGTTTGATGTTTTGACACCATCCAGATCTGATACTCACACATGGATCGGTAGATCGGCCTTTGATGTGAGACTGGGCTATGATGTTTTATTGCCTTCTGTTAGTGGGGCTGGTGATTGGAATACACAGTTAGCATGTGGGGTTTCCTGACGTGCCTGAGTTCATTAGCCTGTTAAGTGGGACTTGAGTCTGATTTCAGAGTTACTTCACCCTCTGGCTGTACGAGGGTTAATTATCCAGCTACTGTAAGAGCCGGAGGCTGGGTTAGGCTTGAGGTTGGCACTTTGACGTGAGCTATGCCTGCACCCTGGGAGGAGGCCGGTGTGGCTCAGAGTGACGAAGCTTCAGTTTTTCATTAGTAGAGGCAGTAGGTTTTATCTTGTTGGGTGCTGATGGAATCGCCTGTTCGTCATCAGGTTTGGGGGGTGGGCTCAACGGACTGGGTTAATTAAGAAGGGTAATTTTGTCAAGTGGAGTCATCTATTGCCTCAGGCAGAGGGGCTTTTAGAAAACAGATAATGCCTCCGCCAAGCCATCTCTCCCAATTAATCCCAGAAATGTTCATGTCTAAGCAACTAAACATGTCTAATTCCCAAACGGGGAAACAAGTTTGTCGGAGACTTGACTTTTTTTTAATGAATTTCTGTCAGTGCCTGTTTGCGCATCTGTGAGGGTTGTGATTTAATGAGTTTTCCGTGCCCTGTGCCAGGTCTCCAGGCTACAACGATGTGAGCGTTCATGCACCACCAGTGCAGCGTGATAGTTTCATAATCTTCATTCACTCTCATCACACCTTTATCTTGTCTTTCTGGAGAAGAACATTTTGTGAAAAACATGGCAGTTTAATGAAATATGGTCGTGTACAATGGAAGCGGTAAGGAGTAGCCATTCATCTGTCCATCTTTTTTTTTTTTTTTTTTTTTTTTTTTCCTAAATCCTTTTGGGGTGAAAAGCTGTTTGACAGGTGGAGTGTGGAAATAGACAGCCCCTCGAAACTGGGTGGTCCAAGTCCAGCAGCCCGGGGAGGGCCATGCATTGTGAAGGAGCTCCCTGGATGGGTAAAGGACAGGATGAGACACACCTGAAAGCTGGGGTCAGCATGTGGAGCCCTGGCAAAATGGCTGACTGTGTGAGGAGGACTGCTAATTGGTCCTAAAGAGGAGCATCTGTTGCAAAGAATTGTAATGAAATGCTCTAATTTGCTGTTTTTACTTAGTGCAGTTTGGTGTCGCCTCCAAGGTTATAGACGTATTTTCTGTTCCGTGACACCTTGGAATGCGTCTGGTCTCTGCGCTGTTATCAGTGTTATTTAATTAAAGTAGACTTTTTTTTTTTTTTATTTTGAAATTCTGAACAGTGCTCTGTTTAATTGCTGTTGTATGTAAATGAGTAACTGAACGTGGAGACTAATTAAATTGCCTGGTGATGGAGTCAAGAACAAAGGTCACCCATCTGTAACCTATAGACAGGGAGCCTAATTAACTAATTAACAAGTCCACACTAGATTTGATGGAGAGCACCCCGAATGGCTGTGGGTGCAGAGGGCAGTTTCCCAAAGCTGTTCAGACACCAGGTGTTTTACTGTGCCTTTTTACAGGTGCTTTACAGTGTGGTTTACAGGTGTTTTTGAGTAGGCTTTACAGGTGTTTTACAATAGCTTTTTACCTTTGTTTTACAGTGGATTTTAATGGATGTTTTGCAGAGTGTTTTTACAATTTTCTGTGTGCCTGTCCTAAACTTGTTTATTGGTAACTTCCTCATCATTTCCGCAAGCCCCACCTCTCACTCACCTACAAGACATCTTGGACCTGCCATATACAGTACCTCATGGAATGAGAGGGGATTATGGTTATCGTGAGGACGGAGGCAAATTGCAGTGTCTGTCTGTGGAGACAGGCACCTACGAACGAAGGGGTGTGGAATCGGCACTACGAGCGACTCTCAGGAGTACGACAGACCCCTGGCCTGGAGCTGCTGAACGCAATTCCGTTTCTTTGAAACAGCAGCCGCCGTGGGAGAAATCCCACTTGTCCTCGAGGGATGTAAGAGCAAGTCGTCCTCCAACTGAGGTACTGATCTTGTCGGAGAGGACTTCTTTAAAGTGCTCCCACTCTACTGCTGTCCTGCTGTTTTGCAGGTTGCTACAGCAAAGTCGCCCATTAATAATTCATTGGTACAGAAACCTCAGGATTATCCCACAGCCGCCCGGGCTGAACAAATCCTCCTTCCCCGGCGGCCTGGCACTCTAATTATCCCCAGTGCCGAAACCAACATTGAATTAATGGGCCTGTTTTATGTCCTTTATGTGGAACAAAGCCGTGTCTGCCTCCTTCTCTGCCTCTTGGTTCCCATTCCCTGGTCAGGAAGCAGAAAACTCTGGGCTATTTGCGGTAACGTCCCCCCATCGGTATTGCTCAGTTTTTCTCCAGATTTGCCTCAGCCACTTGTCCCTCAGAGACAGGGGCCCGGTGTGGCTCAAGACAGTGTGAGGTGAGTTTACACATTCTTTTCAGGTTGGAGTTGGTTTCTGCTGGGTATTCCCACCTAGTCATGTGGTTTTTGCGGATCAGTGTCTCTGATTTGAGAGCGTATGTGCCCCGTGATGGACTGGCTTCCCACCCAGACTCTACAAAACTGAAGTAAAGGAACAGGCATGTTGGTAGGCCAGCTTGGGACTGAGAGGACCCGAGTGTGATACCACGAGACACATGTACTACGGGTCTCACCATATACGTATATTGATGCTCAACCTATATCATAATGCGCATTGACTCCTGAGGGTCTTCTCTTTACCACACAGTTGGAGAGATCTGTGCTGTCTAAATCAGCCATTAATTGTATAAGAAGCAGTTAGGATAGATGCTGGGTGATAGACTTAAAGGGCTGTTTTTTGTTGATACTTGAACCTGACCTTGTGGCTTTGGTTTAAGGGTAATTATGGTCTTTCTGTCGGCCCCCTTGTCCATGATGTCATCAAAGTGGGATGCTGGGTGGCACACCCACCCCCGTCCTCAGAAGCAGAGCTCTGTGCTGTGTGAGTGTGTGAGCCACTTCGACAACTCAACAGGCAGATACGAGCAGGGCTGCGTGGAGCAATTTGGTGTTCCACCGTGAGCTGGGGGTGGGGGGGTCATTCAGCACTGGCTCTCCTGCTCGTTATGAGGGCGCTCTCCATCCTCTCCATCCCTGGGTAGAGAATATAACGGCTTGGACACCTGGTGCTGTTCACATTTTTCCGTTCTGTTTTATCATTCTTTATTTGGCTGGGCTTGGGGGGGGGGGGGGTGCTCATTAAACATTGATGGGCAAGCTGCTGGCGGCTGGTGTTGTACCACAAGAGGGGGTCTAGTCGGGATTCCTCCATCCCCGAACACAGCATCCAGGAGTAGATCCGTGCATCCAGCAGCACCTAAACCACACCCGGTTTACCAAGCAGTCCTGCTGTCCCACCGCCTTTCTGCCGGGAAGACTCATACCAGCTCCTCTCTGGCAACTGAGGAGAATCTGCCAACACCGCTGGCCATTTTTGCGTCTCTCTGTGAGAATGCAGGTAGCTTGGCTTGGCGTCGGTGTGTCCGCTGGCCTCTCCTTCATATCCCCTGCTTTACGGCCAATATGCTTTGTAAACCTGCTCAGGCTCTGCGTCCGCCTCCTCCAGCCTCCCTGTCACGTTATTCCCAGATGCAGGGGCCAAAATCCCTTTTTTGTTATCTTTCCCTTCCGGAATTTGTAATTCTTTTGTCTTTTCTCCGTGTTGTGTTGTCCCTGTCCCAGTCGGAAAGGTAACGGCCGATCATCATAACCCCATTTTTCCATATCCCTGTCTCATGACCCAGCCGGGATAACCGTCCCTCGGCGTCAGTTTACTTCCCTGATTTCTGCCTGTGTTGCTCTCCTGTCCTCCATGATTGATCTTCAGTATGAAGAATGTCCATTTCTAACAGGATAGATACTTCACTTCTCACCTGAGTCTGGTTAGTGATCTTCCGAGATCCTGAAAGGATCATGTCTAAGCTAGCCTGAAGAATGGCACCGGAAAAGGGAGCAGCTGTGCTGAGTGATGGACATTTCACTTAGGCTGCAGTCGTCATCCGGCGTTCTGCCACCGTCGCTGTGGCTGTTTTTTTTCATCAGATGCTGCTTGCTGACACGCTGCTGTCCTTGAGATTGTCTTGCAGAAAAAACATTTATATAAAATCAGAACAATGCCACTGACTTTAAGGGAGCCTGGAAAATTATTTTTTTTTGGACAATTTCATTCATTTTATCTTTCTAAAATCTTACCATCGCTAACCCTGGCCCACGTTCGTGCACAGTGCCTGGATGCTGTGTTCACCTGCAGGTGCCTCACAGAGAAGAGGACACTTGCAAAAGGGATCAGGTCACCCTTTTTGCTGTGGCTTTAATCTCTGCCTTAACAACATCCTGCTATTCAGACTTGCTTCTTGTAGACTGGTCTTCCCACAAAATGGATTTATTCATTCTTATTTTCCATTTTTTGTTCAGGTAGGACCTGTTCCCGGTGGTAATTCCAAATATATCAGAAAAATAATAAATTTCTAAAGTGGAATGACGTTTGTGAATTATTTAAGGCCTGAGGTCTTCTGAGGACTGCTAGTCACGTGATTAACGACGCAGTGATTAAACTTTAATGTTGCCACCGGTTACCAGGCTGACCGACGTCAGACACCCCCTTGAGCTGGAGTAGTTAGTGTCTCTAAAAGCCTGCCTGGGGATGACAAAATTGCCCTGCCGAATATGCTGTGGGGGGAACACCGATGTGGCAAGGCACACCAGTATTCTCTGCAGGCTTGCTGCCTCTTACATCATGGCCTCCTCGGTGTCCAGCTCAGCCTGTACTCTTTGTCTGCTGGTCTGATTCTCAGGTCTTACTCAGAAGAGGTTCTGTAGGAGGGGAACCTTTGGGAAGGTGAACAGGATGTGCCTCAAAGGGATGAAGGACTTGATTCAAGGCAGCCTTGCCTCAGCCTCCGAGGACTGTCCTCTGGTTTCCCGCCTCCTTCAGCGTTCTTCCATCCTTCTGAGCTCCCACCTTCTGACACCTCTGTATCCCCGCCTGTCCTCTTCTCCTGCTCGGACTGTAATGACCCGGTTCTTCATTCAAAAGCGTCACCAGGCTCCCCACCGAGGTCACTTCATTTGTAATGCGGATCGACACACCAGAATACTCCCTTCTCTGTGGACAGCTCTCCCACATTCCATATCTTGTTCCCTTATTGTTCCTCTTTAGTTTTTTCCGTCTTTCACTCAGGTTGATAGATTGGCATCGCTTCTGCAAGGCAGTAAAGGGAAAATTCATTCACGGGATCCTTTAAACGCATTCGGCGCAGTTATCGGTGTGTAACAATTAATCATTCCCTGGACGGCAGGCCGGTGCCTCCAAATGTCACTGCTGAATTTATAAGGTGTGTTTGTCCGCACAAGGGTAGGAGATGCAAATTTGATGGGCGAATTGGATTTTGACGCACAGGATAGAGGGACACTGGCGTGTGGGGGGTGTTAGTGCTTGCCGGAATTGAGCAGCTCGGCTCATGAATAGGACATCGAACAAACGAGAGCCTGCCAGATTGGATAATGGAAGAAATTAACATATTCTGAAACATTGGCTGCCACACTGTTTGGGGAGGGGCTGCTGCAGAGTGAGACGAATACTAGATGAGTAGGGGTGTTACACCCATGCTCCCATCCTCTATACTTAAGGAAATCAATTCTTGTCCATGTGCTGCGTTACTCTTGGTAGCTGTAGCTCCCCCTAGGGGTGGTGTACTTTTTACCTAATCCTAGGGTCTCATACCTCTTAGCTGGCATTTCAGAAACTTCCTTACAGCGGCCCCTGGTCATGAAGCATGGGCCCCATGAGAAACTCAATAAGACCTGAATCGGCCCTAAAAGTTTCCTGCTAGGGGAAATGGGCAAATGTGATTATTAATAATGCTTTCAAATTTCACAGGTGGTCTGGATACCAGAAAAATCATCTGTAGTAATAACACCCAGCGCCTTTACAGTGGATATAAAAAGTGTACACACCCCTGTTAAAATGCCAGGTTTTTGTGATGTAAAAAATTGAGACCACAATAAATCATTTCAAAACTTTTCCCACCTTTAATGTGACCTATAACCTGTACAATTCAATTGAAAAACAAACAAATCTGGTATGGGGAAAAATATAAAAAATAAAAAACGTACCATAAGCTGGTTGCATAAGTGTGCACACCCTTAAACTAATACTTTGTTGAAGCACCTTTTGATTTAATTACAACATTCAGTCTTTTTGGGTAGACACCTGCCATAAATTAAAGTGACTCTGATTTACCCCAAATAAAGTTCAGCTGTCCTAGTAGGATTTTCCTGACATTTACTCAGTTGTGTACTACAGCAAAAGCCATGGTTCGCAGAGAGCTTACAAAGCATCAAAGGGATCTCATTGTTGAAAGGTATCAGTCAGGA
>JAACJT020000064.1:14351773-14374800 GCA_009936485.2 Gymnarchus niloticus | reverse complement strand
CCATGTACCCATCAGCCACCCCCCAAGGATCTGTAAGTACCATCAATTTCCAGCTGAATGCTTGTTCCAGGGTGACGCCCCCCAAGACATGCCAATCAAAGAGTAGCCCGAGGAGGAGTAGGTGCAGGTGTCTCGGTGGTCTCGTGGGCCGAATTTGGGGAGAGGGATGGCGGTGTTTTTAAGGCTGGTTTGTGTTCCTGCAGGGATCCAGTAGGGCTTTGCATTAATCTCACTGTTAGGATGCTTATGGGGGAGGAGGCCATTTTAATTACTTTAATTTGTAGCTCATTAGACACTGAGTCTGCTTTTTGTCTACCTAGCAGCGTGTCACTAGAAATGTGAGGCGTTCCCGCTTTGTTATTCGGTTTTGCTTGTTTCGATGGGAAGGGCATCAACGTGTCGAGGATATTTTGTCTGCTGGCACATTTCAATTGTGATGCAATGCTGTGCAATGTCACACCAGCTGCCATCTTGATTGTTGATTATCAAAAGGCTTCTGGCACCCATGTAGCATGGTATTATATGTTAGAATGCATTGGGACAATGTTTAGATTTAGCCATATGTTTCCTGTCAAATCCATGCGAGTGTGTTGTATGAATTATCGCTAGACAGTGAACGGTGAATCCTGTGAAAAGTGTACATTATCATTATATGTTGTGCAACAGGAAGTTCTGCTGATGCTCAAATTTGATTGGGTGCAGATGAGCTGAGTGGGTTTGGCCAGCTGGTACACATTCATGTGTTTCCACGTCTACATGTGTGTCTGTGTGTGTGTCAACGGGAAGCTGGAACTGGATTACCCTGGGCATGACGGTGTCACCTTGGGTTCGTCATGCACTCCGAGCAGAGGCTCATTTTTCACGACCTCTCCTGCACCTGTGGGGTCCTGGACAGCACAGCTTCGCGCGAGGCGTCACTGCCCTTCTCTGCAGGGTCTCCCCGTGTCCTTCAAAGGTTCTTCCTGCTCACGTGGTGGTTCTCGTCTCCTGCAGACACCAGAACGTGAGAACAGAAGGAGCTTCACGAGTGAAAGGAGCCAGATAAGCCCATGCTGCTTGTTTGCATTTCTACTCCACGCGATCCTTCATGCGATACTCCTCAGAAGTTCCACTGTATAACCAGGATGAGTATTCCACATCCCCCTGCTCTTCACTTGGGTCACCTCTTAGACTGTCACTGTGGCGTTGTCTTCTTGAATTCGTCCTAACAGTGAAGTGATCCTCAGGACTGATCTTGCCTCAGATTTTCTGAACACTTGAATTAGGTCTGTCATTGAGCCTTAAGACCTGTAATTGTAGGACATGGATCCAGTGATGGCTCCACTGTTTCATGCTGTGTTGGGCTCCACATGTGAAGCACTTATTTTACTCACAGAAAGTGCTGTGGTTGAAACCGTAGGGGATGCGTAGCAAAGTGCCCGGCTGATGTTGTTTGTCACTGTTAATGCCTCTGTAGATCACTGGTCTGCATTTAATTGGCCTTAATTGAAAGCTGCCAGGGCCCAAATGTTGGGGTAATTGGATGACAATGAAGGATGGAAGGATTTTCCGAAGGTGGCCCACACGTGTTTGGGGCAGAGATGAGCACACATGCTTTCCTCTTAACAGCCCTTTCATGGAGGTTCCTCATCCTTGACCGAGAGGCTAAGTCACGATGATTAGTGACTGCTAAAGATGAGCTCGCCCCCTATGGTAAAAACAGCACATATGGCGATCATCGGATGAGCCATAGAACCTGCAGGCACGAGCTGTGAATCTGATCGATCAGAACCGGCTTCTGGATGCCCTCACTTTTTTATGAGCACATCAAGCAATGTCACGGGGCTCTAATAACCCAGCCAAACTTGGCCACAATTGTGGCAGCAAAACCTGTTGTTGACTCTTTGTGATTCGATTTTTCTGGGTAACCACAGGTGCCCCCCAGGTCCGCTCGAGCACCATACAGAGGAGCCTAAACAGGGGTCAGAGGTTAGCCCTGAGAGGCGGGGCCAGATGGAATCTGACAAAGATCAGATGTGGTCCTGGACAGATGGGGGCTGAAGCTGAGGAGAAGGCCGGGGGGGCTCACACAGCATCTGTAATCGCAGTTCTGCTCTGCTGGCCTGAGGCTTCGCTTGGCTGAGTTCAATCTCGGAACTGGGTGGGGGGGTTTGAAACTGGGTCAGACCCAGGAAGAGTCTTCGGTCGTGCATTTAAATTGCTTGTTTGTCTGCATGCCGGTAATCTGGAGCAGGAGGCGCTGAATGGAGAAGGATTTCGTGTTTCCCTTCGCCGGGAAAGACAAGTCAAAAGTGTTTACCGTTTCTGCTCTTTAGGGGCTTCATTTAGCTTCAGCACCTGGGAGGCATGGCGAGCAAGAAAAGATGAAGCCCAGTCCAGTAATTCAGGCTTCATTTTTATTGCCATGCCGCTAAGATAATTAAGAAATACTCAGCGCCCTTTAACTTTACTGTGAGGTTGGGTGCAAATGTGAGGAAAAGGTAACCATGACAACCAGGGATTATGTGTCGGGAGCTGGGTGAAACTCGGGCCATCTTGTCAAAGCAGACCCATGGCTTTCTCATTTTCCAGTTTTCATTTTCCCTCCAAAATAGGCCACAGTGACCTGGACTACAGCCGTCTGTGTGCTGCCCTCCAGGGCCAGCAAACGCAGCACTGGCCCAGACTCATCCAGCATTGATGGGCTCTTCTTCTTCATCTCCCAGCCGTCACTGACTCAGTGACTTCGGAGGATGCTTTAGACTGAGACCACGATGTCAGTCTCTTATTTATGATTTCTCTTAACCTTCAAGATGGATGGTATGAGGCAGGCATCTCCATAGGCTTCTAAAGGTCCTGCTTCCCCCTGGCTTAACCCACTTCTGCGTTTCTTAGTGTTTGGAACGTTTCATTCGAAAGGAACCCCATTGTCAGACCACATTACCCATCAGGCTCAGCGAGTGTCTCATAGCCACTCCCTCTTCCCATTATAGGCGGTTTGGAAAACCAGTGATACTCTTTGGATGCTTATAGGAGATGCCTCCTGATGGGTGGCACTGGGGTGGCCGTGAGCCTGAATTTCTGTGATTGTCTTCTGGCAGTGTGGCCCATCCCCCCAGCTACTAGTGAGCTGCAGGAGAAATCCTCATCTATCCATGTGTCCACGCCACCATTTTGTTCCATGAGAAGCTATGGCAGAGGTTAGAAGACATACCCCTGACACGTTAAGGTTTCACAAATCTCAGGTAATAACCTTGTCCCTGGCCAGTTCCCATGCCCTTGGAAAGAGAACCTACTTCCATAAATGTCGTGTTCTGTGCCTCAAGGTTCAGCTCACTCTCCCAATGATCTAATCATTAGCTATGGGACAGCTGGATGTTTTGGTCCCTCTGGCCTTGATGTTTCTGCAGGATGCCTCCACCGAGTCTGATTCAGCACCCAGCTGTTCATTCCGTGCACATCACAGAATCTGCATAGACATTAGTGCTCCAGAAACTGGATAAAAAAAAAAATGACTGGGTAATTTAAAAAATGAGTAAAAAATGAAAGCTTAGGGTGACATCATTTTCCGATAGCACAACAGAACACCCCGTGTGATCCGAAATCAGTCTGCTGATTTTCATACTATTAATCATATTATCGTGGGAACTTCCTTCATTTCATCCTAAAGCTCAGTAACATCAGAGAGGAGTTAGGGGTGATTGGCTAGGAACAATTACGGCATGTTTCCATAAAGGTCACATGGTGTCTACACCCCTCTGAAGCTAAGGATGATGTTGATTGGTGGGATAAGATTGAGGAGTGAGGTATATGGCCTTCCCATGGATCTCCAAACACGGAGCTCATATTTCCACGGCTCCCATTAATTGAGCTTTGCTATGAACGTCGTCTCAATCTTCTTCTCTTATCTCTGTATGGCCAGTGACATACTGCTTTTTTTTTTGTTTGTTTTTTTTTTTTTTTACTGCGGATGCCTGGAAGCATCTAACTCAGAATGTGGATTTTATTGGTTAGACCTGGATAGCACGTTTAGGCTTGAGTAAAGCATTTGAACATCTTGGCACGTATAAGTGTTCATGTACTATGACACCAACTGGGGTGGAAAAACAAGTCTGTTTTTCTTGTTGCCCTTTTTGGACTTATTTTTTTCCACGCAACGAATGGCACAAAGAAGAAATGAACACATCAAAATGAGAAAAAAACTGCGAAGGCTACAGCTTCTATGGAGGGACGGAAACCAAAGGCTATCGATATAATAACAATATCTATGGCTCAAGTTATCCAGCCTGTTAACTGTCCACTGATGATTCAAGCCAACCTTTACAAAGCTGGAAAATCAGCTACCAGTTGTCACTTCACAAGCAGTTACACAACGGATGAGTCAAAAAGCGTACACCCAAACGGCAAGGACGTTTTCTCACCGTTGGAATATTTTTGCATATATTTGAGAACAAATGGTCTTGTGTTTTTTGTTGCGCCGTGCATTTTATGCTGCGACAAGGACAAAGGCGGTGGGCTGGCATGTGTGGATCGCAACAGCTGACTTAATCTTTGTCTTCTTGGGGGGCGGTGGCTGTGAGGCAGATTACATATAATGGACACCTCATAGAGTCTTCGGTGTGTTTAACAGGGTTAAGCAGGGGGTTGATGGGTAATCTTTGGCATTTGGGTTTGGGGGGATGGGGGTCAGTGACCTTTCTCCCATGGGAGACTTAAACTATCACAGGGGTTAGGAGTCATTATTCTGGGCCTGTGGGGACACCCAGAACTCACGGGGGAATGGTTTGGATGGGCTATGATTGACTGTAAATGGGAATGTTAATGGGTTAGTGGGGCTCCAGGTGCAACGTGGCGAGCGCCCCCATCCCCTTCATACTGTTCGCTGGCTCGGCAGAAGTCAGGCCTTCAGTGCAAGGTCATGGAGTTTAAAGCTAGAGGTTCATAATACAGCCAGGGAGATTCACTGCAAAAGTACGGCTGCCTTGCAAAGCACATTTTGTTTCTGCGCTTCTTGTTTCAAATA
This sequence comes from Gymnarchus niloticus, assembly GCA_009936485.2. Lineage (NCBI taxonomy): Eukaryota > Metazoa > Chordata > Actinopteri > Osteoglossiformes > Gymnarchidae > Gymnarchus > Gymnarchus niloticus. The sequence goes on along the minus strand of JAACJT020000064.1, from coordinate 14,369,798 downwards.
GAAATGTCAAGTAATTCTGTGAGAATTTGTATGTCAACTCTCACCAAATTTTGATAAGCCGCCTTGCTGTGAATATTTATCTGCTTACTCTGTCTCCGTCTGCCTTTTCGAAAAGTGCTAAAGCTAGAACCACATCAATCGTTATTGGCAGAAGAGAGGTCACATGACCACACAAGTGATCCATGTCACTGCCTGACTAAAACTGAGCAAGGATATTTTGACACAATTCTCAGCTCACCTCAGCTGAGAAAAGAATTATTACACAACCCCCCAAGACTGAATTAACTGAAAATTCCCACCTCCCCAGCACATCCACACGAGCGCAGCTTATGTTTACCCAGTCCTAGTTATTGTTGAGTCATGCCTCCACAAAGAGCCAGTTGGGGGCTTAATGTGTGTCTGCATGGATGCAGTCTCCATCAGAGTGGTCTCGTAAACCACTTGCATGAGACGAGTGAAAAACACCAGGAATTAATATAAGGTCATTAAAAATACTAGCATTTTTATTACACTGATGTTTAGGTTCAAAATGATTACACCTTCACCAAGCTTGTATAAACCTGCAATAAGTAGACACGTAATGACTGGATACAAATGTACAAAAAAATAATAATAATAAAACAGGAGCTCACACGGAATAGACAGAAAGGCTTTACAAGAGCAGCACAAGCTAACACGGCAATGAGGTTCAGTCTGTTCTTTCAAAGCTACCGAGAAGAGGAGATGGCCTGTCAATGATCGAAATAAAATGAATACAAACCCAAAAGATTAGCACAGACATCGTCACACTGTTCCAGGCAAACTCCTTCCAATGCCTGCTTGTTACTTTAATACTTCACACTCTCCCAGTGTAGCTCCACCAGTAACAATGAGTCTGGATTGAAAATAATTTGCCTTAAGAAGCCCAGATAGGCTACGTCGACAGTGAAGGAGGTGGTTCTTACAGGTAAGAAATATTGCTTTGTTTAATCACCTTTAATTCTGATTAGTCCCAGAGGTTACTCTTAGTATAAGAAAGCAAGATCTGAAAAATATCTGATGAACCTGCAAAATATCACTACAGTGAGCTTTTGAACTGTACTGGATTCTGGGTAATTTTGACACAGTGTCACATCATTTTGGCTCTACGATGAACCGTTACTGTGGCTTCAGACCGGCGTGAACATGCAGGCTTCTTCAGACCAGCTGAAAAATAGAATATTGAGTTTCTTAACGTGAAAACTTTCATTATTTCAGCGAGATGTTGAGATTCTACATGGGAGGTGAGTTATTTCGAGGGAATAGAGACTTTCCAATTTCTCAGATGACAGACAGATTGAGCCTGCTGAGTGCGCGACCCGAACGAACATTCCAGTGGAATTTTCAGCTGGCTTCAAACAGGCTTTTGGACAGCCGAACTGGTCTTTTGCTTTAATCACTCTGCCAGTGTATCTGCTGGTGGCTAATGCAGACCAATCAGGCATACAGAAACCAATTTGAGGCTGACTACTGGGATCTGCTGGCTTCAAGTGAAATTTCCAGTAGAGAATGCCTATATGTCACATGAGAGCAGTGTGGAAACTGAAAGCGGATAGCAAAAACAACAATGAAAAATGGCCTTGTTAAGATTAGGCTTTTCTTGGCCTGATTAGACTTTTAAAAGAAAATGGTCACAGTCCTTTTGAGAGACTGGAAGATATTTTGGAGTGCCGACATTAAAATTCATGGGAGTTAAACATGAATATTTCACTACGGAGTTTTCACTTAATATACACAGCGTCTTCTCCATGTTACCTCACGATGTTACTTGCGAACCAAAGCATCTCAGTTGCCTGTCGGCGTGAGAAAGACCCCATTTAGTCACAATTTACAAGCCTAGAAAAAATAGAGAAAATGTCAGTGACTGTGTTATGTTTAAAAATTTTTAAATAACGTTGTTGGTGCTGGTCGTTACTGTCATGCCCTGCTGTTTTTCCCCAGCGTGGCCCTAATGAGACACGCCTGTTAATCGTTGTCTCCTCGTTAGTCTTGTTTAAAAGTGCTTCCTTAGCCCAGTCATTAATGTCGCTCCGATGTGTTGCCTGTGGCCCTTCTTGCGCGGGTTTCCTGGTTTGATTGCCATGGTCTTATTTGTTTCGTTATAATAAACCCATTTCGTTTGTTCCACACCTGCCTCCGGAGTTCTTCCACTCTCCCAACGTGACAGTTGTTTTTTTTCCCCAGTTCGTTACTGTTGTAAGAGAAAGTTTAAGACTACTGTAGCTGCTACCAGGCACTGCATGTCCAAACTTTCTTAGTGCGGTGGGCTTCCTTGAAAAAATTATTCTGCTGTGTACATTTGTTACCACTTGAGATGTCTGCTGAGCAAAGTGCTCCATTTTATTCTGCTGTTAAGTGTACCTGATATTATTTATAATTAATTTTCACCTTGCATCTTTTGCCTGTGAAACATGCCGTGTGACGAGGAATGTGTTGTTGGTCAGGACCGCAGTGTGGTTTTCCCTTTATGTTTCCTAGGAAGGAGCGGTGGGCAGGAGTTGACTGCATGCTGAAGCATGGCCGTATCGCAACAGGGTCACGACGAACTTGCTGGACCTCAGGAAAATTCCAGAAGAGCGGTTCCTAAGGGTATGTCCAACAGATCGACAGGCCTCACGTGGCTGAATCCACCTCACCTTGTGTGATACACATACGCCCATCATACATGGCTCCATTGGAACTGTACAGTTTTTACATCGTTAGACGTATTTTTCTACAAAAATTCACTAGCTCTAGTGCTGTAGCTCTAGTCAAATTATAAATAAAAGACAGTGCTTATTTTGTATCTTGATGGTGGAGTTGAGCAACTTTAGAAAGTGCAAAACAACAAAGAAAAACAAACCAAAAGGTAAAACCAGTACAACATGGCTGAATGAAGCGTAAAGCGGAGGGAAGGTTTGCCTGACAGGCCGGGGTAAGTCCTCACTGAAAGAGAACCAAAAATGCATGTTCTGCTCTTTGTACCGAACTGTCTGATGCTCTGAAAGCAATACATATTCTTAGGTGCCTGTAACTTCCTGTTTTGCTCAGGCCTTAGGACAGAGGAGAATGAAAATGTTTTGTAGCGACGTTGCAGACTTTTTGCTTGCTTTTATTCTTCATCTCTCACTGGGTTTTTGTGCTGGGGATTAGGGATTGTTCATTTCAGCAGAGTCTCCATGTAAAGATGTGTGTGTTTCTGAGTATTTCTGGTAGTGTCCAGTAGAGATTCATATAAATAAGCCGTTTCCGAGTTACCCAAGGGAGATTAGACCCCAGCACATCAGGTGGGTATGCAGTGCACAACCAACGATACATGCACATGGGAGCCACGCTCTGCATTTCTACCAATGATGCACTGCTCACGTTCCTTGATCAGTGTCGGATTTCACCATAGCTGGGGATGCTCCTAGGCGTGACTGCCGGACGTGAAACAGATGGAGCAATGGGATGAGAGTCTCGGTTCCTGCGTTTGGGCTTCCAGAAAAGCAAGCCTGAGTGTGGGAAAGGCGTCTCCTGAGCTACGAGGACATCTGCTTTCTGCCAGGAGTGAGGGTTACTGTCTGGTGGAGCTCCCTTAAATTCACCTCCCGATTGCTCAGAACTTTCCTGTGTATATCAGTGCTCACGTTTCAGGCTTTTGAAACTGGTCTTTCTTGAAATGCTATGAGAGAACAGCGTGCGTAAACCCATGAGGAACTCGACATATTCCTTACGACAAATGCATTCTACACTTAACGGCCAAACTGGCTTCATTTTGGACACGTGTATGTTTTGAATATTCCCGTATGCCACTTCAGCTGTACCCAAATGCTTTCTTCAGCTCTGGTCGGTTCTACCCACATATATTAAATTGCCCTCCACCTCTTGCCTATTGGAAAAATAGGCGTACGGCCCAGGAATGGTTGGTCAGGTTACACTGTATTGACCACACGTCCAAACACATTAGCGAGTATCACCAATGTATTGTCAACATATGTCAAAACATACAGCAGATAACTGCAAATGGTTCCACTACTTTCATACACATCCGTTTGGTTAAAAGACAACTATACACACCGTAAAATTCACTAAGTTTAACCGTATTGTGCAACGTTTGTACACATTTAACTTGCAGTAACTGGTTTGATTCTCCAATAAGACAAGCATATTTTGACATACTGTAAGAAATACATTCTTTATATGCTGGATTTCCCATTTGAACATACAGGCATTCCTTTAATATTGCAGCAAGAGGTCGTTCAATACATTCGTTTTTACACGCTGGGTAGTTTAGCTGGCTACAGAGCTTGATGTAGAAGTGGCCACCAGCTGTGCACATCCTGCTGACCTTTTTGACGACGACTATACTCTCCTGACAAACCAGCATGGAACGGCCGTCTTCCTGATAGATGGGTCACGTGTGCCAGCAGGGCTGAAGGAGGAGCTTGAGACCACAGAAGAATGAATCCTGAGCGGCACGGCCCCTCGGCGGTCCATAGTAACCCCCCGCTATACTTCAGAAGTGAAGCCCGGTAACGCTGACCGAGCTTCACTTTGTCATGGTCAACAGGGCTCCATTGGCACCTCCTCCCCCTTCAGGAGTTGCTGGGAATGCGAACGGAGAAGCCCTACGGCCAGGACAGTGTTAGGGTTCTTGTCCATGAAGTCCAACTGACCGGCCCATGAGGCGGTGTCCCCAAATAAGTTTGTTGGCCACAGCTGGTATCAATGTTTTGACAACAAAGAAAAAAATGACTGAATGAAAACCATGGAGTAAAGCTACAATGCAGTTCATCTTTATCTTCTGTACACGTGCCTCCATGTTGGCCACATCTGCCTCCCCAGCTATCCTGCTGGACAAGGCCCAAGGTGGACCCACATCCCAATCCCACTGAAGTGCTGGTGAGGGCCCTGGGGAGCTTTCTGCAAAGGGTGGGGGCCACAGTGCTGGAATTGAGATGCCCCTAGCAGAGGTGGAGCAGGAGAACGGAGGGTACAGGTTATACATGCACCTGAGACTCCTGCTCCCTCTGCAGGCTCTGTATGCTGGTGAGGATCTTCTTCTGGTGCCCTGCCAGTGTTACTCCCATCTTTCCCAGTTCACTGGCCCAGGGGGGAAGGGGGTGTGGCAACATCAGGTACAAGATAGAAGGAGAGAGAGAAGCAGTTTGTAAACCATGTGAACTGGTGAGCTAGCAGCTATTAAACAGTACTGGTGACTCAGTAGCTGTGGAATCTGATGTGTCTACTAAAGAGTTTTTGCAGTAAGAGTGATAAAGCAGGATTTTTAACCATGGCATGTGAGTATTTCTAACTTTTTGATATAGATATCACATCATCATCTGGCTGATGGTTTCAGTCACAATTTGATGCTATACTGACCACAGGAACGACCTTCTCTGACTTGTTAGCTCACTTGTGGGGTCTGAATCATGGTTTCCCACCTGGCATCCACACTGAACAACGAGTCAAGCGTGATATGGCCTGCACCAGAGAAATGCTCCTTGTACTGGCCCATCTTGATGGAGTCCAGCCATTCGTCCACTGTGCCGGTGCCAAGCTCAGGCAAACTGGGATCGCGCCTGTACAGAAACACAGGCACCACAGTCAGAAGACCCACAGTGCATCTGGACCTGACCAATGGAATTTGATTCGCAACCTGCACTAAACTGGACCTCTAAGCTAACGGACAGAGAGCAGATCATGTGATCTGATCTGTTCTGCACAGTCTCAGCCTTACCAGACGGTACTGTTGGCCAGCTGCTTTAGGCTGTTAGGGTTGCGGATCAGCTGATCTAGGGTGCTGACAATCTGGCTGAACTTGGGCCGATCGCTCCGGGCCTTCTCCCAGCAGTCCAGCATGAGCTGATGCAGGACCACCGGACAGTCCATGGGGGCGGGCAGCCGGTAGCCTTCGTCTATGGCCTTTATCACCTGCGGGGACGGGGGAGGAGTGTATGGAGTGGCGGTTAGAACACGCTACGGTGTCGCTCTCCCATCTGGGGCTTGCGTTCTTAAAGGCCTTCTCTGCTTTAGATGTTTGCTGCAGCAGGTGCTGAGGTGCTCAGAGAAATGAATCAGTGACTCATAAATTCAGCTCCCAAAGCATTGGTTTTCGGTACATTTTACAAAGGCATTAACCTGAATGATTTCATTAAAATTTATAACTGGTATACGACTGGAGGCTTTGAATTACACATCTGCTCAGCGTCTAAGAAGAGTAACAGTGTTTTGCCAGTTCTTTTCAACTGGCTCGCCTTGCAAAGCCACATGCAAGAGAAAAATTCTTCTGTGAACATCCCTAGGTGGTTTAAAAAAGAGAGAAAAAACGTTGCTCTCGCCATGTGGAAAATAAGAAAGCGCTGACAGCTTTGTGACAGAAAGCCCAGCGAAGGAACAGCGTCTGGAACCACTTACTCTCAACAAGCACCTTCTCCTTCCACTATTGACAATGTGCTGAAAACGGTTCTCGTTCCCTGCCCGACGTCCCTGAGTGCCGGTCAAGCTTTGGTGGGACAAGGAAGACTATGTGCTCGGTGGTCAGAACTTAGACAGGGTGAAACGTGACCCCAACGAAGTGACAGCAGGGCGAACCGGAGGCGTACGTCCGAAGGGAGGTTTGTGCATGTGTGTGTCTGTACCAAGTTCTCTCTTCGTCCAGCCTGACAGGACCCATTTCCTGTTTGAATCTCATGTTCGCTTCCTGACTCTTGACAGCAGGCTTACCTGCCAAAGTTAAAAACTCTAACACAATAAATCAGAAGCTGGTGACGCATTCCTGGATCGTCTACCTCTGCTGTAGCCCCTCAAGCTTTCAGGGAAACTCGGATTCTCCCGAAAAGTCTCACACTCATCCCATGCCTGGATATCTCATTCCAGAAACTCACATCCTGATTGGACATCTCCCAGTATGGTCGCTCTCCATACGACACCACTTCCCACATGACGATGCCGTAGCTCCACACGTCACTGGCCGATGTGAACTTTCGATAGGCGATGGCCTCTGGAGACGTCCACCGGATGGGAATCTTCCCACCCTGGGAAGAAGACGTTCATCTTAGCCCCCACACATTTTTGCACAGCCAGCATCCCTGGCACCTGGGGAGCGATGTTTAAGCCCCACACTTTGTCCACGTCTCATTGCTGTTGGCAATATGTTGTACCGTGTACTCATGGACACAGCAATACACATGCTGTCATCTGTGCACCACTGGTCCTGAAGGGTTCCTTTCAGCCAGTGAACACCTCGGAGTCTTCCTCAGTGTTTAGCAGTGAGGACACAAAACACACCTTCTGGTTCAGATTAAACCGAGGACAGAAGTGAAATTTAACTCCCAATGCTGTCATTGTTTTACTCAAGAGAACCTCAAGCCCCAACCAGCAGTTGGGACAAACACTCAATCTCCAGCACCCTGGGCTTGGTTTAACTACAAAAGAAAGCAGTATTGTGAGGAAATCAAGTGTTTTATGGTGGAAGGTTGTAAATTAGCCTTAAATAGAAGGAAGCACTCATCTAAAAAAGATAATAGCTTTCCTTTATTGGCATATCTAAAAGTTAATCGAGATTGCAACACCTATGTGTTTTGACCATTGGCCATTTGGACTTACCTCTCTTTACACAGGCCATGTTGATGGTTGTGTTTGGATTGCTGGGATTAGACAGGTGTGTTGCTGATTATTGGTCTCTTTAAGAGGCCTCACTTTGGATTGCTGCTTGGTTTGTTGTTGTTTTGTTTATCAAGGCCTGCTGGCCGTGTGCGTAGGTGTGTTAATCTTATTCATGCTTTCGAATTGCCAATGCCATTTTAATCTTTCAAAAAGACTGCCTGGGTCTTCTGTTTTGAAACTCATCTCATAACCTTCACCGTTGGAAACAGACAGGCTGTTTTTCGCCCGGTGTTAATCGCAGGTGTAGCTCTCACATGCTGCTTAGCTGAGACTTTTAGCCAAAGTGACGTGATTTTTACCCATTTATACAGCTGTGTGATTTTAAAAGCTCAAGTGTCTTGTTCAACGGTGCAACAGCAGTGACTTTTCTGACTCGCTACTCCAAGATAACCAAACAAACTTCAGAGTTGACAAGAGCATCTACAAAGCCGTGAGAGAGCGACGGGTGCTGATGTCCTACCCTTGTTGTATAGGCCGCCTCCGGGTCGTCCTCCAGCACACGGGATAAGCCAAAGTCGGACACCTTGCATACCAGGTTGTTGTTGACAAGGATATTCCTGGCAGCCAGGTCGCGGTGCACGTAGTTCATCTCGGAGAGGTATTTCATACCGGCCGCAATGCCGCGCAACATTCCCACCAGCTGGATCATTGTAAACTGCCCGTCATGTTTCTGAGCGAGACGTGGAAAGAAAACGTGCCAAATTGCCAAATGGTGAATGGCCTCTCCTCACGCCTGGAGATCAAGCCACAGTCCTTTGGCAGCACACACCCTGTTCCACTTCAGACTGATTGTCAGTACTCTCACCTTAAACCTGTAATTATTTTTCACTCTCCACCACTCCTCTCATGATTATGATACCCAGAAAACAACTGTAAAGGCACTAAAACACAATACTGGAACTGCAGAAACCGGAATCTGCAGCTGAAGTATGAAATCTGAAACTATGAATTTGGGGTGAGGAAAAACACTGGAATTTTCGCTGTAGAAATGGGAGACAGTCGTTCGTGGACATCTGATCCAGAAAGATCTGCAGTTTTCATGGGCTGTCATCACAGGGATCAGTACACTGATCTCCAGTAGGGTGTACAAACAGCACCAGAAACCCGTCAATCTGAAGAACCCAACTGACTTCACTGAAAGCTGTTCTCCATCCTCTCCCTCAGGATGAATACAGTAGCGACGTGCTAGCTGTCCTGTCGTCTTTTTAACAGTCGCAGCACAGATTGATGTTCGGACCCAACCGATATACACAGAAACTCTACTAATCTGAACAGTTAGCTTTATGTCTATGTCTCCTAGAAGCCAAACACAGCCAATCCGTTTCTAGTGAGTGAGTGAAACCTTCATTGATCAAAGGCATAATTAAATGCATGTTTTCCAAAGGGGATGACTATGAGCTGTCGGCCATAAAACTAAAACCATTATTATATTAGCTTTTTTACGAGAGCGGTGGGTAATATTTATGGCTCTTCGTCCATTATGTCTCTGCTACCAACCTGAAAGTTGTAGACAGTTTTTCTTTTCCATTTTCATTTTCCTCATATTGGTGATTAAAAAGCATCCTCGCTAAAACAGCGGCTTTATACGCCACTTTTAACCTGAATGACAAGGTGAGCAGTCCACTCAGCGCTGTGGAGGGTGTGGTCCCCACACCTCGCAGAGGCAGCAAGGGTCGTTTTGGTGAATGTCCCTGGAGGCCACCAAACACCAGCACATTCCCGAACATCCGCTAGCTCCTGAGACTGACATCAGGCAGCAGGTCAGCTGGTGTACAAGGTATTAGCATGGTGGGATTACATTAGTGGACAAATGTTTAATTGGGATTGAGGATGTAATTGATTTTTTTGTGTGATATTTATTAGCAAATCTGTGCAGGCTCCTAGTTAGTAAAAGTGGTTTCCTTTCCCACAGATATCTCACTGGCGGTAGTCCATACTTCCAGCTCACCTTTAGGAATGTGTCCAAAGAGCCATTCTCCATGAACTCCGTGATGATCATCACAGGCTTACCTGCCAAGGAGAAATGGTTACGATAAACAACAAGAGGACAGGACTGCAGGTCGTGGGGCGGCGGCAGTAAGCCAGGGGGAAGGAGGGGCAGTTTTTTTTTAGCTCCCCATGGGACGGCGCGACGCTCTGCGAACAGCAGCTCGTGGACGGGAAGCGAGGGAAGCAAAAAGCGGAGCAGGGAGGGGCCGCCCTGTCCTTCCTCCCGCCTACCTCCATCCATCCACCAGCAGGTAGGCCTCCGTCTCTGTGACAGGCGGTAATTAAAGCCGTCAATAACTGTCAGGCCCCGATGAGACGGAGCGATCTGCTGAGGATGGCTTTGTACGAAAATACTGGCGTTATTAACGAGCACGCGTGGTGGGAGGGGGTCTGGGTGGGCGGATGCTTTGTGGGGGGTGGGGGGACACATGCTGCTTAGGCTGTGATGGATGAACCCAGGGAGAAGGGAAATGTGGGTAAAAGTGGTCCAGTGGGAATTGCGTTTACCTCAAACACCCCCTGCTGCAGTAACTCCACCAGCCACAGAAAATGCAGCTGCAATACAGCCTGACTTTTGGGTAAGCTGATAAAACAGGTAGCGCAGCATCTCCTCATTGGCTCAGCCGATGTATGACATCGCCCTCATCAAACACAAAAAAATTTCAGCATAGCAAAGAACAGCTAAATGACCCTCCTGCCATTCCGCTAGCTTTGAGCAGACCATGTCATCCTGCAGGGGTGTGTTTGTGTGCATGATCCGATCACATGACCTGTGGACTGTCACACATTATCAAGTGAAATGAAAAGGGATGTCACTCGCAGCTGCTTACGAAAGAGCAGTTTCTAGAACTTCACAAGCTCTTACACAGCACCACTCCATTTTCAGGGTACTTATTCTTTTGAATTAAGCCCAATTTTGTGCTCCATTTCAAAATATGCCTGCTGTGTCTCATTACTATGCAGTTTACAATATTTACACATTTCCCTTGCTGTAGATCTCTGTTCACTGTTTGTAGAATTGAGCCTTATGCCATTCACCCAAGCCCCCACTTGAGTACCGGGCTGGGGTCTGTGTGGGCTCTGGGGGGTGGGCATCGTGCTGCTTAGACAGAGTGCTGAAGGCTGCCTGGGAGGGGGGTTTCTATACCTCTAATGATATGCAAGACAGAGCGACTCAGCAAAGATATGCAAGTCGTACAAACAGACAAGGTTCTAGCTGAGGCAGACAAAGACACACACACACACACACACACACACACATACACACACAGCTTCAGCCTTCATCTATCCTGACAGGAGAAGCATGGAATCCCAGTTCCTATAATGCTTTAAATAGATTCTTGTTCACCTCAGCACCTCTACTGTATGCAAATGTTGTACACAAGTTTATGCAAAGAATTATGGGATCCAGGGGACTACTGAAAGGTCAAAAATTCACGTTAGTTTTTTGAGGCGGATCCATTCCTTAGGCCACTCTTGCTGTAAGGTACAGAGTTAACCACTGACATGCTATTTATCAGTTAACACGGCTGGCTATGTCAACGCACATACTGTGATAATGAAACGGCACTTTTCAACACTCCAGTTTATGGCTCCATTACTATGGTAGACGGCACCCAAGCAGACTGCTGCTAATCGCACAGGGGGGCATAAAATGGGGAGCCACAGCCCGCCCATGTCAGGTCTGCGGTTAGTGTCGGTCGCCTGCTTGGTATTTAACTGTCTGGGGTGGGTGGGGCCTGGAAGGGTCACAAGCTCAGGTTAGCGTTCCCACGGCAACCCCTCCCCAATAGCCACTTTGATTTATTGAAAAACTAATTACTGCTTTTTTTTTTATTTTGGGGGGGAGGCTGTGAGCACAGTTTCTCGCCTCTGGACATGCTCCGTGGCTGTCTAATAAAAGAGAACATTATTTAAGACAACACTGCTCTGCTTGTTTCTAAATTGATTTGCCGATAATTAAAACATGAGACCCAGGCCTTCGTGTGGTAGACGACACGAATGGTCACGGTAGCCTGGAGGACATAGTGGTCGCCACGGTGAGGCGATCCAGAAAGCCCCCCTAAACAGCAACCATCTCAGACCCCCCCCCACATGGAATGGGAGGCACTTGAATACGTTATCGGGTAATCTGTCGGCTGGAAGCATGATGGACAGGTATGCGGCGGTGGCTACTCATTGCTCAGACACAGCAAGTGATGTGGCATAATGGGCCGTCCACAGCCCACCATTTCCATCACAATGGAGCGCCAGGAGCTCCACCTCCTGCTTTATGCCGTTAATAGTGTCATTTAGGAGTAATTCAGAATGAAACTGGCTGCTGCTGTGTGGCAGGGTCTGATCCAGATGCATGAGCGCACACACACTCATCTCGGGCCCACCTTGAACATGCAGACACACACGCACAGCTATGTATCACAACCTCACCTTCGACACACACGTACACACCGCCTGACAAGAGGTCGCTGCTGGGTGAGGCCTGCGCTCTGCAGCCCCACCCTGTGAACTGACCCCGCCTCTTGGGAGAACCACACTGCACCCCCCCAACTCCAAGAATCACCCCCAGTGCGTGCTCATCTCTGATGCTGACTGTGGACGCGGGTCCCCCGTGACGGCCCCCTACCCACAGCCACGGCCTTCCTGGCAGTGTGTACTTTGTAGAAATTAAATTTGTTTTCCATAATGAAGACTATTAACCCGAATATTTGTGTGGAGTGCCTTAAATACTTCCTTCAATGATGGAGAGCAGTGTGACGACACTGTGAAATTATGCAATGTTTGCCTTTTTAAAATTAATGAAAACTTGCTCCACTCCGGTTACTGTAATAAAACTCTTTAAACTAAATTGAACAAAAGGCCAGAATTAGCATTCTACATGAGGCAGAGTGCAGAGGGAATGTGCAGGGAATGGATGTCATGTTAATATGCGCGCAACGCTGAATATTCATGACCCTTGAGGAAAAAAAAATGCATCCCATTAGCAGTTTGAATTGTTAATATTCTCCCAGTTTATAAATATGCATGCCCTCCTTTATTTGTTAAGGCATAGGTGTCAGTGGGATCGCTCAGCCGCCGTGCTTGTTTGGCGAAAGATCTTTTGGAGTCTGCACCTTGAGTGTGGAGGAGAGACACTAAAGCACTTTCTGGAGTCACATAACCCCGAGTGGCACGTCTCCCTCAATAATAGCCAGGTTTGGCAGCTTCTCAACTGCTCTGTCGAAGACTCCCGCTTAACGGTCACGTCTCAGACTTTAGCACCCGTTCCTGTGGTTGCAGAGTAATGTGTTTGAGGTCTGCCATCATGTGACCAGTGTGTCATACGGCGTTACCATCAGGTGCTGACCTGACACTTATCCAGCACTGGTGTTTCCATCATGTGGCCGACGGTTTTAATCAAATGACTCTGAAGCTGCTATCTGTGGACATGCTACTGAGCACGTGCATCCTCAAGAGCGGCCCGAGCGAATGAGCAAAGCGTTGGACTGACGTCAGTACCCTCACCGTCCTGCTACCGTCATCAAGGTGACCAGTACCAGCGTCCAGGTGTCATATGCCTTCTTTCAGACCTCCACTGTCTCTGCACCTGGCAGCTGGGCTTCAGCCCAATGTCTTCAACAGTCAGTCAACAAAAGTCCTACACGAAAGCATCAGAAGAAGCACAGCTGGCGGTAAGCAGCACTATGTGCATGCCTCTAATCTCCAGCTGTCTGGTTTTCACATTCAAAGCTCCACCTGGGGGTGGGGGCTGAGGCAGGAACATGTTTTGTTCTCTGCATTGCTCTGGCTTTTGTCTTATAGATAAACGGTGCTCTATGAATCCCTCTACGCTGTGATTGCATGATTTGTGGTGCTCTATAGATTCCTAAGTGCTACAATTGGATTGTTTATAGTCCTCTGTGCATCCCTCTGCTGTGATTGGATGGTTAGTGGTGTTCTACAAATCTCTTCATACTGTGACTGGATGGTGTATGATGCTGTAGGAATCAAAGGGTTATCACTAATTGGTACTCACATTTAGTGACCACTCCCTCCAAGCGGATGATGTTGGGGTGGTCAAACTGGCCCATGATGCTGGCCTCGCCCAGGAAGTCCCGCCTCTGCTGCTCAGAGTAACCGGTCTTCAGGCTCTTGATTGCCACACAAATCTCCCGCTTGCTGGGTAGCCTCAGCCTGCCACTGCACACCTCACCAAACTCGCCTGTACACACAAGCAGAATATTCAGCATTCTTGCTCCTCCCTCCTGCCCCGGTCTTCCTAATCATTTTCCCAATGTGCTTAGACCACCCATGCCAGTCACGTTCCAATGTGAATAACTCACCAGCTCCAATTACTCTCTCGATGCGAATGCTGGACACTTCTATCTCCTTGGCAAAATCGCGGACAGCCTGGTTAGGGTCCTCGTAGGTGTGGGGATGAACATAGGTCCTGCTTCCTGGCAGTTGCCCTTCATTTTACCCACAGTGAAAGGGTTAGAAAGGAAATGTTCATGGGGTAGAAAGAGGGCAGACTGACACTTCCGGTGCTTCCCTTCTAGTTCCTTTACTTTCTGTTAGTAATGCTGTTTTGTCACTATATGCAGTGTGAGCATTCGGGAGCCATGAGGCAGACAGTAATTAATACAGCCCCACATGGGAAGTAACCTTCTATTCCCTGAAACCTGACCCTAGACATTTTGGGTTCTGGACCTAGAAGAGTGCTGAACCTCAGAAGGCCGAGGTCCAACCTAGCATCTGCCATGAGCCCACAGCTCCTACCGTGGGCCGGTTGGCAGTGCATCTTGTCCTCTTCTGGGTCTTGCTTTGCTTTGATGTAGTCACAGTGCCTGAAACACATTGAAAGGCGAATATGTCTCGTGGATGTATGAGGTGTCAGGGGAATCTTCCTCCACCCAAAATCTATGACAGGTGCCAAAGGAGCTGGGTGCTGCTGTCACACTGTCACTGCGGCTCCAGACCGTGACGGCAGATCAATGACTACAACTGCAACGTCCTGTTGGTTCGGTCGGACCCTACATGGTCTGCAGACTTTATACTGCCCTCTACATTACACTGTAAACGCTAACATTTAACCAAACTTTGGCAAGCACACCTAAGTGCTTATGTTACAGAAAATGGATTTTTATGTCTCTGGTGCTACAACCTCCTGTCATTTTTATCTCTGTTTGTTTCTGCTGTAATGCACCCTGACAAGATGCGGAATTATTAATGAGTAGATCCTTGTCTGAGAATGGAAAAAGTGAACAGTAAAATGGAGGCTAGCTAATTAGAAGCAGGAGAAGCGTGCGTTGGGAAGCCTGTCTCACTACAGAGGCTCTGGGAAGACATGTTCAGGGAGAGAGCGTGCAGTCAGAGCTGGAATGCGACTCGATTCCTATGAAAGCACCCCCTTATCTGTAACCTGCTTGCTGCAGAGCCAAACAAGTGGGCAGTAAAGCAGGCATCCAGCTTTGGCACCAGTGAAGATACCCTTGTCAGTGTCCACATTTGTATGGGCAACAGTAAGGGAACTGACAAAGATATCAAAGCGGGCACTGAATGGGACACCAATGTGGACACTGAGATAGAAATCAATAAACAAACACCAAAGGGGCAGCGATATAGGCACTAAGGTGTGCACCAACCCAACATATACCCACACCCGTCCAAAGGCTCATGCGAAACAGTCCAGCTGCTCAGCAGTCACCACGGTGACCAGGGTGTCACTTACACCCTGCTTCTGTTTGCCACCCGGAGCGGCCCGCTGTGTTTCCGAGGAGGAGTGCATCACGTTTACTGGCGGAGGAGCACCGATAGAAGGGGCAGGTGTTACCACAGTGATGTGGGTGTCACTTGTACCCCCGCAGTCTCAAAATGTGTCTAATTAGGATGAACATGCCTTTGCACAGCGGGGGTAGGCGCAGGATGTGTTAGCGAGGGGGCGTGCCAGCACATACCTCAAGAATACTCCCTTTGATCCTCAGGGACCCCCCCATATGGCCCACCTGCCACCCCCACCCTCCGAGCACCTGCTACCAACTTGTCCCAATTAAGCACTTTCCTCTGTCACAGTGGGGAGCCCAAATTCCACCTCTCCATTTCTATCTGTCATTTCTCCTTTCTTTTTCACTTTTGACTTCCAACTCTTTTGTCCCTCTCCTTTTCCTTTCCCTTTCCTTTTCTCCCTCTCCTCTTCCTTCCCTTTTCTTCCTCTCCTTTCTTTTCTTCCTCTCCTTTTCCTCTTCTCTCCCAGCCTCAACACCTGAGGACACCTGACAGTTGGAGACACTGTGGGCTTAAGTAGTCAATAACTCATTTCAGCTCTATTTCTGCTGTCAGAGCAGTTTAGCTAATGGTTGTTTTTCACTCACAATACAAACGGAATAACCTAGATTCCGTTTAAAAAAACACCCATCCATCTATCCATCTGTCTGTCCGTCCATCCAACCATCCATACAACCCTCCCTCTACTCTCCTGCAAAAATGATGGGTTTCTTTGGATCAGAGTCTCCAAAATGAATCCACAGGAAACCGGGGTCATGAAGCATATCACAGGGTGAGATGAGGCATCGCTCATTCATTTCCAACTGCTCAGAGCTGAATGGGGTGGGATCAGACTCGACCCGACCAGACCCCCTCAAAGTGCCGATACAGCTGGTGACCGACATCACCTCAGGTGTGTGACCATAGAACATCGTAGCCACATCTATCAAAAAAAGTCTATATTACCATTTCTCAGTAGGAGAAAATAGTTTTAATTACAAATGTTTCAATCCAGGATCTGCACTCCTGTTACACGGAAACTTCTGTTAAAGAATAAGAGGAAAGAAAATTAGACAAATTAACCTGTCTCACTTGGTGCCGTTGAAGTGACACCAACGAGGCCGTTTCGTGAAATTACACCAATACACAGCGGGACTTGGCTGATGACAACCTAATGGATGAGATGGTCCATTTAGTAAAGCGGGCAGGTGGCGTATGCATTAAAGGGCAGCGTCGGACATGTGATTACAAGCGGAGAAGTGGTTGGGGGAAGGGCGTGAGCGGCCTTGCACTCTGATGGCTGAGTATCTTAGGTGTGGGACGTGTGAAAAGGGAACGTGGGGCAAAGGTTAAAGGTTACAACCCTCTGCTGGCAGGAACCTGAGGCTGACTGCGCCACATTTGAGTGACTGACATCTGGAGCAGCAACACAGCATGTCTGGCTGCGGGCAAGCAAGATGGCGGGAGGAGCACATGCACTCGCACAGGATTGCACAGGAGCCGCAAGCAGGCGTGCGTTTTAGCTCGCAGATGCAAGCATGCAGACGTGTCAAGTGACAGACCTACAATATAAACATAAGAAATCTCAATTACCACTGCAGAGTGAAAACACAATGTGCCATTCATCCCGTTTCCATCTTTCTGTGGCCGTACGCTTTCCGCCATGAGGCCCAAATGGATGAAGTGGCTCGTTCCCGCAAGGAGCAGATTTATGAAGGCTGGACTTATAATTCGCAGAGAAAATAATTACGCGCCAGATAAAATACACAGCTGTAAATTCCAGCCTGTCCCCCAGTGAAAGGCGCTTAAAGGCATTGAATCGTCTCGGTGTTCATTACGGTAATTGAAGTCAGGAGAGACGGGGCGTCCCCCAAATGATGGGGTGCTTCCTCTTCCTCAGCCATTTTTATTACCCGCATCCCGTCCCCCCCAAGTGTGGCTCGGCAGAGCAATACCAGGGTAAAAGAATGGACAGCATGACTGCAATCTCACCTCTCTGACTGTATAGAAGAAGGCGTTCGGTTCAACTGCAATCTCGGCCTTCTGACTGCAACCAGGAGGATTGTATTAAACTGGACCTTGAACGCTGCCTTACTAACCGTGACCAGAATCAAGGTGTTCAACTCGAGCGTGACTGTAGTTCACTGACCATGACCAAGAGGAACGTGATCTTAGCCTGCTGACTGTGACCAGGAGGAATATAACATATAAGAATTATGTGTTAATTTTCAGTGCCACTTCTAAGTCGAGTTGTATGACCAGTCCAGAAACATGCTTTCCTCATCGGAAGCCCCTGTCAAGCCAGCTAGTCTGGTTTTGCTGCTCTGACATCTTCTCACAGTCTCTGGTCACCTCTCCCTTTGCAGGCTCCGTGACACAACATGTGTTGCCATGGGTGACCTGGGAGACGATAGTCACCCTCTTAAAATTTCACGCTGCAGCCCACCGTGGGGTGAGAAGGGAAAGGAGAGGTAGCCTTACCCCTTGGCCTCGCGCGCGGGCCCCCCCCCGCACCCGGGAGGGTCGGATCTAACCCTTTGCCTTTCCCTATGAGCAAAAAAATAAACAGACGGTGGGAAAGGGGGAGGGGGGGGGGGTGTTGGTGGGATATACGGCTTCACAAATGAAGAGGAGCGTCAAAACAAAGGCT
>JAACJT020000064.1:14285954-14351673 GCA_009936485.2 Gymnarchus niloticus | reverse complement strand
AGAAAAAAGAGGAAAGAAAAGGAGGAAGGAAAAAAAAAAAAGAGAAGAAAAAAAAGAAGGAGAAACAAAGAGAAGAGGGGGGGGGGGGGGGGGGGGGGGGGGGGGGTTGAGACTGCTGTACCTGAAGACTGGGTCTGAATTCAAGATCAATAAGTCTGGACATCAAGGTGGGGTTGAGACCATTATGCCACAAGACCGGATTTGAGATCAAGCACTCCCCATCGGTCTGCCTACTAACGCTGCGATCAAACAAGACCCAGCTGGGAATCAAGTGACTGTTCATTTGAGGACCCGGGCTGCTGTACTCAGAGGTATTTAGACATGAAGGACAGTTAACAGCAGGCATGGACAGGAATTCAGTGATCCCAACAAAGCCAACCTAGGCAAAAGCCCACAGGTTCACACTCAGAGTATTCTGCAGGTAAGCATGCACTAGGCCAGTCAGTTGGATTAAGAAGCCTTGGGCAATAATACATGCCTGATAAGAAAACCTTTCATAGTACATACCGGATTAGCAGACACCCCCATTCAAAGGCTAGCTAGATTTAAGTCTTTAGTTTAAATTGCGACACAAGAGAGACTCACTCTTGTTTAAGCACCACGCCACTTGCTGATCTTTCACATCTTCCCAGAGTTGGCTGTGTTCATGACACAGGTGCCCCCCCCCAGTGAGAATATTGACAACCTCTTTTGTGTCTTCTGACATTTCAGAAAAGGTTCTTTTCATATCACAGGGCATGTCTGTCAAGTGAAAAGAGAAGTACCCACACACAGGGCAAGGTAGGGGTCCCGAGGTGTCGCGTCGAGCAGCTCAAGGAAGCAGCGGGGATCTCTTCTGGTCAAGTTGTTATCTTTAAATGGAAACTAATCTCAACACGTTGTACAGTGCGGCTCAGGAAATGGTGAGGAGGCGAAGGAACAAAGAGACTCATTCCTGAGTAATTTTCAGGATGAACAGAGGAGATTCATAATCTGTTTGATGTGGAACTCAGCACATTCACTCACAGAGTGACTGACACACCATCCCCCAGCCTGATGTCACTGCAATTTTTGTGTACACGCCCCCCGATGCCCCAGAAAAGTCTTACCTTTGATATGCTTTTTTTAATGTGCTTCTCCAGACACAGAATGCCAAATACTCCATACAGTGAGTTTTCTTATCTCCAGATAGAAAAAGTCAGGCCGGTATCGGAATAAACAGACAGTAATATTGAATCTTATCATTTGGTCGGATTAACAGTTGTTTACCAATTACTAGATTTGCTGAAGTGTCATTCCTTGTTTAACGATTGGCTCTAACCTCTAATAGAACCATACATATCAATTCTGACAATCAGCTGCACACATACAAACCCACAAAGAAACCAGTGCGCCATCTGCTGTCGACGCATCGACACTGCAGCACACAGCAGCTGGATTGAAGGATACAACACAGCGACGATTAGACGATTATCTCTAGGAATGCATTGTATTACTAGATTTGTATGCTTGGATATGCCTGGTTGGGGGGTGCCGCAAGTTAAGCACAATCATTTAACGGTGGTTTGATTTAATGAACCACTTCAGCGTCACCTGGACGTGAAACCAGAACATGGCTCACACCTGGATCCCTTATCCCCGCTTGGATCATGTGCACCAAGAATAGGTCCGGCAGGGTGCCGATGCAAGGAAGAGGGAAATCCGAAACCTGCTGCCCATCAACCCCTCCTCTCCCTTTTTTTCTCTCCCCCTCTTTTACTACGAAAAAAATTTTCCTATAGAGGGACTCTATGCCGATTCGAGCTGCGGTTTTCGATGCTTGCGTTTGCACGTTTAAAGTGGTGCTCCAAAGAAGTGTGCGAGTTAGCTGAAATACTCAAATATTAAGCATATTCACTTTCTATTAGATGGCAATCGGCACAATTCCTTTGCAAAGGTGACCATGCTTCAATCCAAATGTGACCGTTAGTTGCTAAAGAAGTGGCTTTATGTGAAAGAATCATCATTACCATCTGCAGTTTCCACCCCAATCCTCTGTTTCTCCTACCTGCCTCCCTACCTCTCATTAATTTTAGATATGTTTTTGTACATTTATCATTTTTAGGGGTGGTTTGTCGAGAACGCGCGAAAACTAAGTAGCCGTTACTGGGCGACCCATGCCCTCGACTTCAGGTGGTACCCCGATGTCAGCGGACCCACAGCGCTCTTGTTGACTTCCAGCTCAGGTCCATCTGGAGAAGGTACGTGTGGGATACTTCAGGCGGGGTGGGTCGGAACTCGGTCCTATTTGGCACCGAGGCTATGTGGTGGGTGTACCACATTTAAACAAAATTTAACTAACCAGACCGCCTGGTTATGCCACAGAGTATCTTTAATACAAAGCACCAGCTTTCTTTTTCTTTTTTTTGGGGGGGGGGATTAACCAAGAAGAGAAAATATAAATGCAGTTTATTTAGATTTTAAAAAATGGGGAAAACGTCTGAATTCAGACGAATTGTGGTGTCTCCCTTTAGGATTCCGAGTCGTGAATTGAAGGTATGAGGTGAGGGATGTGGAGCCACAGCGCGGACGGGTGAGGCTGCTTTCCGATGGCCAGCGTGACGCTGTAACACCCCAGTGTGCCAGCAGGTAAAACAGGAGCCCGGCAGGCTGGGAAGCCAGTGAATCCGGGTGAAATGACCCGTCAATAACCGCAGCTTAATGCACCGACGGAGGGTGACACGACGTGATTTTCCAGACGATGTGCTTCTGCGTCTGTAGGCTGCTGTATGTTTCCGAAGTGTTTCGATACTGTCACCTTGATTCTGTTATTTGTTCCAACACCATATACATATTCGCAGTGTTACCATATTGGTGATTTCTGGTTATCAGCTCTTGTTATAAAGAAGTCTACCTTAGTTGTATATAAATCAATAATCCTATAAATCAGTGTACTCTGGTAGTAACGAACCATCGTCCCCTAATTTAAAATGGAATACTAATATCTTTAAATGCACAAATGACCGAAATACATGGCATATTTTAATTATATAATAGTTTTATCTATACAAACGTATACACAGAGACATTTTGTGCGGCGTGTGTATGCACAAAGCGCACACACACACTGAGAGAAAGAAGCGGCGTTCGTTCGTTTGTGTTTTCTCGGGGGCTCGTAAACTTTACCGATGGAGCTCTGATAATTACTGACAACTGCTGCTGATAACATTTCAAGTTTCCTTTCTGTGCCTCGTACGCCTGCAATGAAATGTTGCCTAACTCAAGAGCATGCCCATTTCAATGTCATACTACCGCCCCAGAAAGATAACAGCGCCGGAGAATTGTCTTGTATATGGTCCTTTTCTTATATATGATCCATGCCGAGCATCTCGGAGGACAGGCGGTGAAGCCTCCAGCATGACATCCCATTCGACTGGAAAGAGAAATGTTGAGAAACAGTCCTACCTTCACTTTCAGGGTAATTCCGCAAAGCCAGGCTCGCTGCGAGTGCGTACAGCATAAGGAAGGATGGATAAATCCAATGGACTGGCATTTTCAGGCATCCCTGTGCACAAACTTACTGAGTCCGGAGAGCTGGAGGTACTGGAGGAGAAGTGAACGGCGGCGAGCGGCGCGGAGGAGGATCCTGCGCGGCTCTGCTCTGTCAATCAGGGGAGGGGGGGGGCGATCGAAAGCCTGAGGATGGAGGCTCGTCTATGTGTCAAAGCCGTCTCTGTCACCGCGGTGCTCGGTGAAATTAGGAGCCGTCAAATGAGCATTCCCTTCTGAGGTTAATGTACCTACGTGAAACTTCTGCCTTCCGGATCTTCTCCTTATCCGCAGCCGATTTTTCAGGGCCAAAAAGTGTGTGATCAGTATTTTTGTCATTTCGAGTGCGATTTTAATCATTTTATTGCCAATGCGTTGTCCCTCCACCAGGAAACTATGAGGAGCAGTGCGTTTTTTTTACTGTTTCTGATTCTGTATGGAAGGATTCGAACTGGCACTGTTTAACTGTGTAAGGTCATGGTTAGTAAACGGTAATGATTCAGTCAATTATTAAATAGGAAATAAGACTGAACAGCTGCTGTATTACTCATCGCATTTTTGTTTTCCGGAAGCCATTACGGGACCGTTTTATAATTTAAACCGCTCGCTCTGTATCAGTTGGCCATAAATTGAAATGTGGGTACTGAGTCTGACATTCAGGAAGGCAGAGGAATACATTATTAGAAAAAAAATTACAATACTCATTCACCCATTTGCACTAACCGCTTATTCAGTGCTTTGGGTGCGGGTAGTTTTAGATTTAATATAATCCCATCAATTGGAGTCTGAACGTGAAGGTCAAACACGTGGCTGGCAGATTTGTAAAGCAACAGTTTCCCTGGTGGAGAAGGCCATCCATCATCAAAGTGCACAAACACCCTGCCAGTCTCCCCAGCCTCACCCAAAAACACGATGCCAAAGTCCTTAGCATGGTGCCAGACATCATGACAGAGTGATACTGCGGAAGAGGGGCCGGGTTTGTGTTGAGAGGGATGGCAGAACAGGCTGCTACCTGCATGCGTGATGTCAGCAGGTCACTGACTGCAGAGATCCTGGGAGGCCGGGGGACCTTGTCAGGGGGATGTACTGTAGGTTTACCTATCAACGAAAGGCCCTCCTCTCTTCTGGAAGTATTTGTTGTTCTAAAACCCCCCCTTACCGCCACCACCACCCGGCAACTGTCAGAAACTCTTATTCCGCTAGTGTTTATCTAGCGTTTATGCTAATGATGTCAAATCCCTGATCCGTCCTCCAAGGTTTGATTGTCACTCTGTAACTGTGTGTGTGTGTGTGTGTGTGTGTGTGTGTGTGTGGAGCTGCTTTCACTGTCTCTGTGTCCAAGCACAAAGCAATTAGGATTGGGGCCCCTCAGCTAAATACCCAGGCAGCCAATTCACCAAGGGTGATAACACAATTATTTGCCTGTTATTACGGGGGACGTCCCTCACCACACGGCAGAAGGTGGAGGCTGGTCTCTGCTGGAGGAGGGGGGTGACTCATTTTGAGATGCAGGAAAGTGAGAGCAAAATGTCCCTTTTGTGACATGTACAGGACAGGCAGAACCTTCCAGCACCGCAATACGCTGAAGAGTTTCTTGGGTGGTAAAGTTCTTGCTGTGAAATGAACATGCGATTGTTTTAATTCCATTCCTCTTTATATAGCACCCTTCCAAACACCGCAGCTCCCCTCATTCTCTTTATATAGTGCCCTTCCAAACACCGCAGCTCCCCTCATTCTCTTTATATAGTGCCCTTCCAAACACCGCAGCTCCCTTCATTCTCTTTATATAGTGCCCTTCCAAACACCGCAGCTCCCTTCATTCTCTTTATATAGTGCCCTTCCAAACGCCGCAGCTCCCTTCATTCTCTTTATATAGTGCCCTTCCAAACGCCGCAGCTCCCTTCATTCTCTTTATATAGCACCCTTCCAAAATGCCACAGCTCCCTTCATTCTCTTTATATAGCGCCCTTACAAAAGCTGCAGCCATCCACTTTATTCCCAGACTGAGTGGGAAATACTCAGAACACCCGAGCGAGACTCCATAGCTGTGTCTATTGACGGCATCCACCGATGTTCACACATGGCTCCAGTCCATGCTATGTCTCATCTAATCGTCTTTGGCAAACTGACAATAAGAGCTGTCAGTTGGAGGCTGGGGGCCTCAGGATGTGGAGTATTTCAGCTACACGATGCTCGATCTTTCTGAAATTCATCACTGATCCTTTTTTTACCTTATCGAAGATGCCTTGAGGGGGCAGCGTTGAGGCAACGTTGGCTGGTTTACAGAACGTCAGCAGAGTTAAATGTCATAGTTAGTGTGCTAGCAGGTGTGTTTCACACAAATTATGCCTTATGCAGCTTGGATGGCAAATATTTTCCTAGATTTGTGGTCCTCAGGTTTTTTTAAGTATGCTGTAATGTATGCTGGTGTATCCTGACAGATGGCTTTTGGGGCCTTCAATTACAAAAGAGTGTGTTGACCATAGACATTAAACATGAGGTTCCAAAGTCCGTCAGTTGTCCCATCTGTGGTGATCAAAGCCCCCCTCCCCTGCCCCCGCATACATCCCCCATTAATTCTGCACGCCGTCAGTGTATTCAGACCGTTTTTCTAGCTATCACAGATGGAGCAGGTTTCTTTTATGCTGGTCGGTTCTCCTTTCTCGGTCCACCCCATCTTTCTAACCATGACCATCCCTCTTTGCGTCCTAACCGCAGCAGGTCAAGAGCTCTGAGCAACATCGAAGTCTCCCCAAAGTGCTCCCGGCCCAGTTTGACCCAAAAGCAATGAGCTAGAGAGCAATCCAGCCAAGAGAGGAAGGCAGAGAAGCAAACACACCACCCATCTGAGTCCTCCGGGTACCGGCTGGCCCCAGGTGACCTTGACGACATGGCTAGGATGACCCAGTGCCCATGTTTGGGTCTTCTCCTTGCTTCTTAGCCTCTTCCAGACTGGTTATAACTGGCAAAATGAAAACCGCCTAAAGGAAACTCTCACACTCACCCCATCAGTATCTCAGTCCTGGGTTCAAAGGAGATACCAGCCAGCAGCCTGGCTCTGCTTGCAAGAAGCAGACTGGCTTAAAACCAGGCGGGCCTCCAACCCTGGACACTCACAATCGGGCACTATCCACAGGCTGCTAAAACAAGACCTTTTTTCTCTTATCCAAACATAAAAAAACGAAAAGCTCCAGTTCCCTTCTAAGCGCTGCCCGCGAGCAGTGAGCGGCATTGTGGGAAGGGCCCGTTTGTTCTGTGTGTATATCCGTGAGGCTTTGCCAAGTAGACAGACTGAGAAGAATCTCACTTTTTTACACACTTGCTGAAAAAGCACGATACGGCTTTTGGAATGTGTGCAGAATGTAACTTACTATTATTGAATGTTTACGTGCCAAGTCCTGTTTATTGCCGTTAATAAACCCAATTATACTACATATCCAAAAATCAAGCTTATTTGTAAACCTCTGGGAAAATGTCATAATCATGCATGTAAGGTAACGAACGGACTGCAATTTGCTTTCCAATGCGAATATGTATTCTGTTGATTCATATAATGTCAGTTTAATTTAAATAGCTTGGTAATTAATCTTCCACGAATTTGATGTTATGAAAATGGATCCTGACAAAAAACAACCAAAAAAACGACAGCAGATGGACGTCTTTATCCGTATGTGCCGGCAAAGGCAAATTCATTCAATTTTAACTTTTAAACATCCATTTCGCGTCCGTCTCCTCAGCTCTTCATTTTACTGTCACCCGAGATTAGAAATAAATATTTGAAAACAAATGGGTAAAACTTACTATGAAAAAAAAGAACACGAAAATGTCGATTTTATGTTCTGAGAACCAAAAGTGAAACGAGGCGAATTCAGCTAAGAAACGCCGAAGGGGGTTGAAGTTAAACCGTGCCTTTTTAGCAGGTTTTATGCTGCCTTGGGCTCCGAAACATCATTTAATCCGTATGCATCGCTCTGTGTCTGCCTTTATCATAGGCGGCAATGAAGAGCTGCGTTCCGCGTTTGTTTTAAACGGCCGTCGACTGCGTGGAGTGAGAACACTCTCGGCAATGAATAAAATATCTATGACACAAACCTGTAAGAAAACTCGGTTCTTGAGAGATTTACCGTGCTGATAAACGCGTGACACGGTTAATATTTGATGACTGTTGATACAGCCTCATAATGATTTCATTTAAAACCTGGCTGGGGGGAAACAATTCTTCGGCATCTAGATGCTCTTTCGCCTCAAACGCTTAACCCTGTTCCGGGGACTGCCTTCATTTCAGATGAACGTCAAATAAACATTTATTTACGTCATTGAAGACTTTGGTTTTGTTATCCCGATCAATGTGTGTTTTTATATTTCCAGGCAGTTGTATTTTACTAAGCTGTAATGTGTTAGTACTAAATTGAATGCGGTAGAAATAAATTGAACATGCCTATACATTTTAAAGGTTCCTTAAGTTTATCACATAACCCAAGGCATGTAGTCTATTTGTGATGAGCCTGTATGTTCACAGTTCGCCAGGCACTCAGCTGACAGCTGCACAGTCCATCAGACTCTTTAGTGGATCTGGGTCTTCTCTAAGACTTGAGAACCTCTTCAGTACACTTCTGGCAGGGAGCATCAGCATGCTTGTGCGGGTGAGTCACACTCAGTCTAGTGGTTCGGCTGGAAACTGCCAGCCCCGTGATGGCAAAGAGGATGGAGGCAGAGAAGGTGGAGTGCGTTGAAGCTCAGACCGGCTACGTGAGCTGCAAGCTAGATTGTTCCCATCAGCTGGGCCCAGCTTATAATCAAGTTAGGTGGGAGATAAGGCTCTCTTTCTGACAAAATAATCACGTAACCCCCTCCTCCACATGCACACACAGCAATCACCTTACCTGGGATCAGCAGAAATCTTTGTCTCAGGTGACGTTGGAGGGTTTCATTTATTAGGAAAAAACTATGCCTAAATGAGAACGCAATTAAAACCAGTACCTCAGCAGGGATCTTGAGTCAACGTGGTGTGAGGTTCCACTGACCACAGGAAGGACAAGAAAATTGATCAGAAGCTATAAATAGACTTTGAATCTACACCTGGCCAGGACCTGTGACCTTAAGAGAGGTCCTAACAGGATTATGGGCCACGTCGGTCTCCCGGGTCAGCCTGAAAAGACCCCAGCTGTCTAATCTTAGACCACCAGAGAGGGACCCTAGTGGATTGCTGGTCTTTTTTGATGGTGACCCCTGTTAACCCACACCTCCAGCTTGGCAGATCGAGAAGTCCTATCTAGGGGTGACAGCTGTACACATCCTGGCTCTCTGGGGACTATAAATTAGTCGTGAATTAAATGGTCAAAGAAGGTTGTGAATGAAAGAGTTAAAACTCAGTTGAGCTAGATATAAATTATCATTAAGATTTCTGGCCATAGCATCCAGACTATCATTAAGTCCTCGTCAAGCAAGAAGACCCTTTTTAGAAATTAACGTTGTTTGTACCGTTGACAGACCTATTTCCATAAATAATAATAGTGTTACATTTGTGTAAAATAAATTCTCCACTCGTGAAGTGCTGCAAAAATGTTCTAAAAGAAAGAACTTTTCGGCCTGATCATAGTGTATTGTTATTGATCTTCATAAAATCCCTCTCGTCACTGGAAAAAAACGAGCGGAGAAAACTTTTAACGTTCCAGTGAATACGGCCATGCGCCACCTGGTGGTAAAATATGGACATTGACACAAGGTGGAATTTTCCACTTCAAGGACAAGGAGGCGTGTGTCGGTGAATGGGTGGTCAATAGTTTCCAGACCACACACCTAATTCCTGTATAGGCTGTGTAAGTGACTCTAAACATTAACATTTTGCATTACGATATAGTTCAGGGCTTCTGACTTCAGTTCAAGAAAATAAACTAGCTTCTTATTTAACACACTCAAATACAGACGACAGTCACTTTGTAGAACTTGTCAGATTGCCCATTCAAACACCTAATATACAATCTCATCAAATACTGCCTTTTAAGTTAAAATATAAAGCCACTGCAATTCAACTGATCTGACAATATCAAATGAACAGTAAACATTTTGGGAGTCCCGTTTTCAGTTTAAATCAATACATTTTTAGAGTGTCTTTATCAACACAGTTGCCCCAAGGGACAGGGACAAGGGAAGAGAAAATGATTTCAGCTGTGCAGTGAATCAAAAGTTCGCTAGCCGAGAATCAGCCAGTAACAAAGGCACACTGCTACAGATACGCACACAGCACACTAGTATTTTTGACTTGCATCTTCCAGTTCCCTGGCAAGGAAACGGAGGAAACCCAGAACAAACTTTTTACGAAAAAGATTCACTTGGTATAGGATAGGAGAACGCTGCCATGGAGACACACCCATACAGATCTATACGTGATGCTACACACAACAGCCTGCGCGGCCGCTGCGAGATAAAGGGAGTGCTACTCTTATTGTGCCGCGCTGTGTCTTTCTTGAATTCGAACCCCCTTACAAAAAGGGAGCCTTTTGTCTTTTTCAAGTTTTCTAGACATGATTTACGACAAAGGAAAGGGAGGAGAGAGGCAGGAGCGATTGCAGAAAGAGACTTTTCTGACAGATACCAGCTGTTTGAGCGATACTGCGTGAAACCCAACATTAATTTATGTCCACGGCATATATGGCGATTCGCGTGGGGGGTAGAGTTAGCAATGGCAGTGAAGAATGGAAAACAGTGGTTAGTCGTATAGTGAATTGTCCTCCAGAATAACAGCTCAATTAGCATTTAGTCCCAGGAGCCAATGCTGTAGTACGATAAGGTGCTGTGTGGGATGAGGAAGTAAACATTTTTTTGTGAATGGTCTGGTTTTAATTCAGTTTCACTGGAGATTGAATCTGCGCCAATAGTGATAAATTCACACAAAGACGGAATGAAGGGGCTTGCGCTGTGAAATGTGTGTGTGTGTGTGTGTGTGTGTGTGTGTCACGGGGCACGCTATGAGGCGTTTCTGGGCTTGCGTTACTGTGACACGTTGACCCCCGCCTCGCCCCCGAAATAACACTCATCTCATCGCAGATATATATGATGCTGGTTCTGCTGATGCTTTTTAAGCTGCTCCGCTTTCTCCCACTTGATCAGTTCATCGGTTGCAGGCGCGCCTCCCTTCATAGCCCGGGGCGCTGTGGCATTAACACGGGCGGCCTGTGTCAGTGGAGGGTGTCAGTGGAATCTGTAACCAGAAAACGACGGTAACCTATCACGTGTCCTAACTTTTTGACTTATTTCGTGCATGTACTCGAGCATGTTGCTGGATGAACAGGGCGCCACACAACGTATGCTGGGACAGCAGTACAGCAATCGCTTACCCTTACTATGGCTTTTGTACGGAGAGCCCAGTCTGACTCACTAAAGCATCCCCTCATCAGTAAGGTTACAGAACAGAGGTAAGGATTTTATTAGCTGCAGGTAAGAAAAAATAATGACCTGCAACATAAAAAGTATGGGTAGCTTCACTATGAAAAACCAACAGTGATGTAACTGATGTCATATATCCGACCAGATTACACTTTATTGTAACGGCGTAATATTTTAATCATCGGTTGATATTATCTTTTGGTTTTCCCTTCATGGTGCTGTGTTGACATATGGATTTGCAGTGCTGGCAGCGTTTTCTTTTATGAACATTCATGCAGCCACAAAACAGGCCATTCAGGCTTATTCAGAAAGAAAGTGAAACGGAAAGAAGTGACTGTTAGCATGGCACCCTATAGTGGACTTGATCATCATTTCATTTCTCCATCGATCCATCGTCAGGCTGCTGTTGCTATTGAGGGTTGCCGTATCATTTCCTTCAAAACCTGAAGTATGAGGTTTTTTTAATTAAGTGTAGTTTCTCAAAATCAAGTGGGAGGTATTGGGGGGGGACAGTGAAAGTGTACCATGTGACCTGAGAAGCCGTGTGCAGCCTTGCGGCCACATCATGCTACTTCGGACTAACATCTGACACACTTTTCAACCCTTAACAGAGGCCAGAGGCTGCAGAAAAACCATGTGATCTGCAACCACAAGCAGCCCATTTCTTATCGTTACTTCTGTGGTCACAGTTATGTTTGCACAGTGTTCTGTTGCTGTTTACCTGCCAAGCAGTAGGTTAAGAAAGAAAGAAAACTCAGTCTGAAAGTAGCAGAGGAAATGCATGTGGTTTTGAGGCCGGCTCCTTAGCACCAGCGAAGAGACGATACACAGAACCGGTATCAGCTTTTACCCAGAAATACAACGTCTGGAGCACAGGATGGACACCGCATAAGCACACAAGGCACGTTCCTCCTTGAGAGAGGTGCTACGTCTCGTAGAATTCAGCACGATTCTGTGCCATGATTTCACAGTTGTCACTTAACGATTTGCTGGAAAGTTGCTAAACTCTGAAGGCTCTGGGACTTCCCAGGTCGAGTCTAAATACCTCAGTAAAAATATTTAAAAGCACAGCGCCTACAGACCCCTTCAATGTTTCTAAATAGTGATGACATAGCAAAAGCTGCACATGCAAACCGGCAACTTTCACATCTGCATCAGCACTCCAGATCCTCACGGACTGACCGGGTTTTGGGTGTGCCCATGATCCCTCATTTCATTGTTTAGTTTGTCCAGTTGCTTTGCCTTGATTGCCCTCACGTGTTTCACCTGGTCCTTTTGTTACTTAAGCCTAGGTTCCCCTCTTGTCTGGGTTGAGTTTTTTTGTCTAGTTTGCCTTGCCCTGCCCTGCCCTGCCCTGCCCTGCCCAGTTTGTTAGGGTAAGACCACTAGGGTTGCCTGTGTAGCCCATGTATGGGGCATTTCCAGTCCTGCTTTTAGCACCAAGTCTTGTTCCTGGTTCCCAGTCTGGTAATGGCCTGCTCTTGCCTGTTTGTGTTTTATGCCTATTATTCTGGCGTTGTCTTGTCTAGTTTATCTTTTGATTTCATTCCTTTGTGTTCAGGGCAAAGCCTAGTGTTTGTTTCCTTTGTTTGGTTATTTAAACCCCATCTGCACTCCCACTTGCATCCTCATCATCCTTGCCTCATGGCCCCCCTGCGGAGGCCTGTGACAGCAACAGAAATGGTGGAGCCTGCTATGAGTAAGTATGCTAGATTTTCATGACTGTGAAGCTTATTTTAACAAACTTAAGTTACTGACCTGTGAAACAATGAAAATGGTTGATATAGATTAGAATTATAAGTTGTTCTGTGTGGAATACAGACTCTGGCAGCTGTACACATATCAACCTGACACCTTTGGCTAACGCTGCATTGTTGCTTAGTGTTTTCATACACCCTCCACGATAAACAATGACACGTCTGTTGCCAAGTTGCATCATCTTTTGTGTGACGTAGGCCATAAACCCTTCTCTAACTCGGAGAACATTAAAATGACTCCAAAGAGCCTCTATTATGAGCACAGCATAAAAAAAAATCACACAGATGAGTATGAGAAAAACAAGCACCACATAAAAACCTTTACAAACAGATGAAAAGTTTTTTACTGAGAAGGCACAGTTTTCCAAAATCTGGATGCTTTGGCTGTGAGAATTTCATTACTACCTAAGCCTTGCTGGTACATCACAGTATAGCCTTGGCTATTAGATAGGAGGTCATGAAAAGTGGATGGATGGATGGACATATCATTAAAACCCTCCCAGGACGGACACTGTTCCTGTACTATTTAAGATCCCTGACTACATCAGTGAAGACCGAGATGTGTGTTGGGGAGGATAATAACTGTACCACAAAAGGTGTGAAATACAGTGAGAATCGTATTCAGAGGCAGTTTAACAGGTTTACTGATATTTTGTGATGTTGTTGATCGGTTATGTTTAAATTGTTGATTTTAACACAGACTCCTTGGCATGTTTCTTATGTTCGACCTATCTCTGAATCCAATCAGCGATCGGCATTAAGAGATGTGGTATTTGGCAGGCTCGTAGAAGATGGGACAGCATTTCACCCAGAGTCAGGTCACTTGACACAGACACAAACACACACTAAATTATTCTGTCTCCTGGGAGACTCGTCTGCAAGTTTTACCGAGGACAACAGGTGTGGAAGTCACGGCAAAGAGGTTGTGTGCCAATCTCCAGGGGATGGAGACTGACGGTGCATAACTGGCCATGTATCTGGAGCAGAAGCAGAGTCTGGTCCTTCACTCTGACCTTCTTGCTCCGCTCAGCTCTTCCTCTTTCGATGACTCTTGTGTCTCTTCCTGCTTCTTCCTCTCTTCTTTGTGTCCGGCCCATTTGTTCCGCCGGCTTTCTCCTGCCCCCCGTCCACCCACTGCATAGCCTGTTTCACCCACTTCTCCTCAGGGTCCGCACACACGGTCTTTCCGGAACGGGTCCGGAACCTAGGGGAAAAAAGTTAACCGTTTTTTGTCCTGAACGCACCTGACAATTGGCAGGGCATTTTTGTTGTCCCGAGGTACGACTGAAGCCTGTAGTGTTTAATTTTTCGTGTACTACACACACACAGCTCAGAGCCATGACAACACTCTGAGATCTACACCAAGCAGGGACCATGCCAATATCTGATGTATAAATTAATTAAAAATGAGATCCACAGTCCCTCCTTGCACAGCAGTCTTGTAGGACTAGTGACAGTGTGCAATCCAGCTCTAACCAATTAATTTGCATTTATCCGTGTAAACATACCATTTTTCCAGTGTTTGCTCCATCATTCCCTCAGCCTAATTTCACTTGTGTGAGTTTAACAAATTCAGCTGGATTTAAAACACAAATCCATTTGTTTTGTCAAAGTTCAAAGGGCCCTCATGGCAAGTCAGTGGGTCCACTGACTGTTAGAATTACATATAACTTCTCTGATAGTTAATTCTGCATATATATTTTTGTACATAACCTTCTGATCCACAGTTTTATGGCTATGCAATTGTCAAATACTTTTTGGAAGTAAAATACATCCTAATTATAGGTATTTATGCCATTAGCGGTCTAATACACTTTAATAAATCTGCTGTGCATGCTTTCTAACGTTATTGTAAAAACAGGTACAGTTACTTTGAACTGAATTACATCCCTCATAACTTCTACTGTAATACAAATACGGTAAAATAATCCATTGCTGGTAGAACTCTAATTCCTGGTGAGTTGGCGCAATATTAACTACTTTCTAATGTGTCTGCAAACTGAAATATAGGTTACCGCTTAGCAATAATTCAGTCTGATGCATGTCTTTGATATGATATAACCTGTAAACTATATTGATATAAAATATTAACTGTCTCTTTTGAAAACTGCTAAATTATACTACAGTACACATTAATTTCACTTACAAGACAGCCTTAACAGGGCAGAGTCCTGCTGCCTGCACGGTATATCCCACGATCCTGTGCCGCCGTAACACTGTCGGAGAAACGGACAGGCAGCATGACAGAGATGGTCCGATTGCTGGAGGAATAAAGCGGTGAATTTTTAAACGCCTACCCATCCATAGCCACTCTCAGTGTTATACAATCCGATTACCTCACAGCAAATGAAAATACGCACACTCGTATGAACACATTACCAACTACTACCAGGGCGTAAAAACAGTAATGTGGTAAACAGCCACGGTTCATAAAATACGCGACGCCGGGTAATAGACGAGCCTCCCAGACTTACACGCCGAAACCGTAATCGCCGCCGCTGCGAAGACCAGAAGAAGAGTGACCGCAGCGATACACCGCATCTTCCCCTGGGTGTCAGTGAACTGACGAGCTCTGTGCGCTCTTCAGAGTTCATATATGCGTTTTCCAGTAAAGGGCAGCTCTCTACCTAATCCTAGAGAAAGTCAATGGACCGACTGCGTTCCGCCCTTGTACTCTGAGGTCTGCCCGGATTTCCCCTTGAAAAATCACCTAAGGCGCCCAACCTGCAACCGTCCACATGCCAGTTAGAAACAGCAGTTTGAGGGACTGTGAATAGTCAGCTAGCACAAACCAAACAGCGTCCGCTTTTATATCTCCACAAGTTTGGCTATTGGGTCCTTTTTTCTTTTCATATTTAATCTGTTTATCTGCGTTGTATATTAGGTGAACGGAACAGATAAGCACCTTCAGGTGTTCAATTTTACCTGGCAGAGACAAGTGTTTACTTTTCTGAGTATTGGAACGTGGTGGCAAACTACGGCTGTCTTATAGCAGTTCACTGAGAATATTGAGTGTGAAAAGGCGGTTTGCCAGCTGTAAATATATGCATACACATATTGCAGGGTTAATGGAATAGAACAGAACATTTCGTTGTCCCATAAAAAGGCCGCTGAGCAGTTGTGTTTGGTACAATTCCACTACGTGTTCCTACACAGGAAAATGTTTGAGTGAGCAGTGCATACATGACCTTTGGAGATAAGTTCATGACATAGATTTATATTTATGTATACATCCATTACTATCTGTATGTATCTGTATTACTATCCATTACTAAATGAGTACAGACATATGTTGGAGCCATAGCTGCACAGAAATACCAATAATCCGGACCTCCCGGATAAGAGTGTTTGGCTGAGTCCCATGTGAGGTGCTGCGTGGTAACTCCAAAGGCCTGCCCCAGAGGTCCAAGTACCAAACACCTCGTTCAGTTTCCAGAGACTGGCTGAACCCAGAGGTTTGGGTTGTTGGGGGACCCAGTCAAAAGCTGCAGGGGAGCGAATGCAATGGCCTCGAGATGTTGTCATTGCCTGTGTGGCGATGTCAGCAGAGGGGAAGAGGTTAGACTGCTTTCAGTGATGGATGTAAGTGTTGGGTCTGATTAGGAGATGTCTGCTGGCTCGGAACCTTCAGAAGTGTCTGCTGCTTTCCTGGTGGAGCTGGTGTTGGTGTTTAGCACAGTACTCACTGAGTATGGCTGAAGATGAAACTCCAATGTGTGAGACGGACAGAATGTATCTATGTGTGTGTTCACTGCATTTTTACCTAATAACAAGAGACATACACTTTGTCCTCCATAAAGTGATGAAATTCTCCCTCAGATGCATGTGTCTCCGCCTATCTTGTCAGAGGAACCCTACAGTTTCAGATTTGCTGCTTTTCCTTCACCTTTCTACCGCACTTTGGGAGGAAATGCTCACTGATCAACTCTTTTGCTTTGAGACACAGGAATATAAACACAGTTCTATATTAATCCACATGTGAAAGGAAAAGCTTTTCTGTGTGTATATGAGGCTTGAACCTCATACAGTAAAAGATTAGTGATGTCACAGTGAAAAGTGCACCTCCTGTCCGCATGAGTATTACTCTAGTGCTGTCACAGGTCAGACATACCTGTGTATCACTACAGGGAAATTGTCTGTGGTCCTCATAGACATTGGGGGTGTTCAACGAGACGAACGGAGTTTTGTTTCCATTCTGGTCAAGTCTGCCCCCCCCAAAATCTTGTCACAGGTTGTTTTTTAATCACCCTGGTTATAAGTCGCTCTCTGTACTGGAAAATATACCATCATGTCCTTATAAGTATGCCTCAAGCATGGGATGTGTGATATAATTTGGGTATAATATTTCATTTTTAAGCGCACTTAAATTTGTGATCACAAAGCTCTACCAGAGATTAAGTGCACCTGTCTCTTATCAAAATGGTACACAGACAAACGATGCCAGGAGTGATTAAAACAAGTCCGCAGATCAGGTAAAAGTATTTTGAGATTTGTAATGGCTGTTTCATTTCTTTGAACATGAGGTTGCATGGGAATTGTGTGTGTATATAAAGTTAACTGTTTCTGACACTGATATGTGAGGACACACAGCAGGCTTTTCAGATCTGAATTTCCTCTATAATGTGCATCTTTTCCACTTTATTCTGGCATTTAAGTTGGGTTTTTTGAACTACAGCTCTGACTGTCCCCGAGCCTCCCGACCACCATGTTGCAGGTTCTGCAAACACTGCCCACCACTGAGAGGGCCTGGAAACCCCAGCCACGTGGCAGGCCTTTTCGTCTTCTCGTCTTCCTGCAACAGATTGTGATGGTTTCCATACCCCACCCCCCCAAAAAAGCCTCACTGTCGCTGCAGAGTCTTCCGCATCCCGGTGTGAAACCCACAGCTCTAAGCCCTGAGAGGCAGTAGACCTTTCCATTTAACTGCCGCCAACTCGCTCTGTGTGTTTAAAAATAGCTTGCGGAGGATAGTGTGGGGTCCATCGATGCATCCGACACCGTGGAAACAACCTGAGCTGGGTGGTCGTCGGGGAAATCCCCTTCGATTTATGGGCTTTCAGATGATGCTGGGTGCTGTCAGAGCAGCAATGAGTGGGACCCCTAGGTGACGACCACCGTGGTCCAGCGAGGGCCCAGATTGGCCCCTTACTCATGCATATTTCCATGCCTTGTTATTCCCATCAGAAACTTTATTGCTTCAGCGAAAAACACTCACGCCTTTTTTGTTGTTCGACAAGGAAATTTATTTGATCATTTTACAAAACAGAGTCGTTATAATAGAAGGGGCAGGACCTCACTTCCTATTGTTAGAGCCTGCAGCCTTGTGGTTGCACTCTAATCCACTTAATTGCTATGCGTTTATGTCTATTCCAGTAAATTCCATAAAATGGCTGGTTGTCAACGCTGAATGCGGGAACATCATCCAGGAATTATCAGCATCCTGTTAAATTCCAGTTAGTCAGTTCATTTGATTTTCCTGAATCATATGCAGCACCCATCTTACCAAACTTAACTTATTAAAGTATGTGTTTATTCATATTTTTTCAATATCACTGAAACCAAAAGCTGGCCCATGACAGTCAGCCTCACAGAGAATCAGACAATTTGTGGTTGAAGTGACGAATTCAATCCCAGTGTTCCATAAATATGGAATTTTCTAGAATATTCTAACATCTTTCTGACCATGTTACTGGATGATGATTTTCTGTCAGTACAAACAAAGGCTCTCATGTTGCTTCCATTGACACAGAATGAAAGAGAATCCAGAGTAGACGCTTTCAGTTTTACTGTGCAGTTAAATGTATTTCCAATAAAGCAGGAATTGCATAAATCAGAAAAGACAGTAAGATACAAAAGCGAAAGCCCAAAGTTTAATCAACCGCCCTTTCCTTGGCAAGTTAGAAGACAGACCTAAAATAATATTCAAATATTGTTGCAACCATTGTTTAAATATTTAAATATCAAATATTGGTGAAGTTTGAAAAATGTTAGCTGTAATTAAGTGAGAGGAGGCCTTTTGCGTGGCAAGGAGGCTGGTTTTGCCCTTCGTGGTGACCCCTGGTCTGCTGGGCGTCTCTTCTTTTTCCTGTCCACATGCTTCATGGCTGCTCTTACCCAAGGACTGGTTGGACTTGAGCAGATCTTTACCTTTTTCACGGTGACAAATCTGCACAGGCACAAAAAAGCGCCTGTCAGCTTACGCCCTGCCGTGGCAAAGCTCCCTGCTAATGGCGTTTGGAGCACTTAACTCTCTGCTGGGGAGTTCCCTGTCATTTCAGTTGTTAAGGAACCAGACCAGTGCTACATGGTTGAGGATACTCCTCCTGTTTGTTGTACCTCTGATTATGATGTCATTATTAGCTCTATGACTTCATGGCACACTCACATCACAGCATCTACTGGACACAGGCCCGCTCTCTGCAGGTAGTAGTCTTTGATTTTGTCCTGCCTCAGGACGGTTTTGGACGTTTTCAGGCAGCAACTCAACGTCGGTCCACTGGCTGCAGAACGAAAACCTGAGATCAGTGACATATGGGGATTTCTGACATCTGGGAGACACCTGGTAAACGGCTCAGTTGGACTACTGGAAGTAAACCACTATGTTAACCAATAAACAAGCCTTTAACATTTGAAAAACAGAATGTCGTAACACAGGAAGAAGAGCATCTGTAAAAGAACACAACATTCTTCCTGAATATACTGTACATGACTTCTCTTGCTCATCGCAGTAGGACACTTGCACTGATGAACATGCTAATTTTGTCAGACAAACAGAAACAGGTACTCACAGTGGACAGCCGTGAGGCTGAAAAGCAGCAGTTGCAGTGTGGCAGGACCCAGGAGCAGGCTTGCGAGGGGCTTCATCTGTGCTGTCTGACTGAAGCCCGCGTGAGAGATGCATTTGTACCATGAGACAGGGAAGGGAAAAAACAGGTCACCTTCGCACCTACAGGGTACTAACCTCCTCACCCACCCCACAAGAGAGATCTCTGTAACCACTCGTCTGTGTGGGAGAGAAGAGGGGCTCATTTTCACACTAGCTATTATTTCAATCATTGTTTTTGTTGTTATTACTAGTATTATTGGCATCCAGTAGTTGTAGTCATCTTTAATAATTCAATGGGTTTGATTTGATGACAGAATTTATTATGTAATGCCATTGCTTACCTGGCTTGTCATTCAGACTGTCTGTGGAACACTGTCCAAGGCTACAGTCTTGTAAACTGCCCCTCGATTAGACCAGCTCATGGACCCCAAGTATGATCCACCCCAAAAAGACTCGGCAGCCTCAACGGGGAGAAAAACAGTAAATTAATGCTGCTAAGCTTGGAAACTCAACATCCAAGAACAGTGAGCCTCAGGTATTCACATGACATAGAAAAATTAATCTGTGCTATCTATTTCTAATGTGTATAGATGTAATTCTGTAAAAATGATGTAACGTGACAGGCTTGATGGGAACACTATGATGGCTCAGAGAATGCTGTTTCCTTTAGAGCTTCAGGGGTCATGGGTTTGAGCCTAGCTAGATGGAGACTTGGTATTCTCACCTCTTTCTTGTGGCTGTACACGGGAGAGATGGCTCCGCACTGTCACTCCTCGTTCGAGTGGGCTGAGTTTGCGTGTCTTTGTGCATGAGGAGATCACGTTCACACCGTGTTCATGTGGGATCCCCACGCAAGCCACAGCAGTGGTTGGAGGGAATTTATAGAAACACGTGAGTGTATAAGTGTGTCTGTTTGAGAAAAATGTGAGTAAATGTCTGTACGTGTGTGTACCATGTTTATATTACCTCCTGGGGACATTTTGTCCCCAGGAGGTAATAAAAACCTTACATTTTACCTTTTCGGGACACTTGTCATGTCCCCACAAGGGAAAATTACATTTTATAAAAATCTGTGAATACAACCAAAAAACCAAAAGAGCCAAAAGTTTTGTGTTTTGTTGGGTTACTAATTGTTAAAGTTAGGGCTAGGTAAGGGTTATAATTACGGTCAGTCCTGTAGGAATAAATGGAAGGTCTCCACAAGGATAGAAATGCAAATGCGTGCGTGTGTGTGTGTGTGTGTGTGTGGTCGTACCACACTTCCATCGCTTTCTGGATCATCCTCCCCCTTATGGGACCAGCAGATGCTTAAGCAAGCAGACTTTGCTGTGTAATATATATGAAAGTGTATAACTGAATGATGAATGAACTTCGTCTCCTCAGTAGAATTAGTTGTAGTGTGTCAGATTCTGACCTATGTCAGTCAAACCGAATGTGGTCCAATTTCAGTTCAATTAGTGGAACTGTTTCTGAAGTAAGTCATGCGACCATGTGAATAGTGGAGGAATGATGTCTGGATTATCACACCCCCACTGAACCCCACCAACAGCTCTATGGCGTTCAAATGAACACAAACCACAGAATCGTAATTCAGAAATGTGGTGGAAAGAGAGTCGGTGGTTGGAGCGCCGCCACCTGGTTTGGTGAGTCACCAGCGTGTGATACCAACTAGCAGCTTCTGTTTGCAGTGACTGTAGTGTGACCCTGTCCCCGTCCCCTGTGGTCATGGTGGGTTTAAGTTGTTCATTCCCAGCCTCTGTTCCACCCCTACACACTGGACGTCAGTCTCCCTAGGGGAAAGTCATGGTACCATGTGAATGGATCATAAGATGTTCTGAATTCCCGGACCTGCACAGTATCACAGCCCTACCTGATTCCATAAGACTAGACCTGGCATTTTGATCACACAACAGCACAATCTTTTCTGTGTGAACTGGACATGTACACTAATGCATCTCCAGGACTTGGACTCATTAATTTGTCCTGCCTGGTGCTGGCCTGAGGAGGACAGGCTTCCCCTTTGAGTCTAGCTCCTCCCAAGGTTTCTTCCTCTTGAGGGAGTTTTTCCTTGCCACTGTCGCCTTTGCCTTACTCTCTGGGGACTGTGGGGCCGGGACTATGTAAAGCGCTTTGTGACTGCTCCGTGTTAAAAGCGCTATATAAATAAAATTGAATTGAATTGACTAATAATCTGCCTTTTTACTTTATTTCCATTTCTCATGATACCTGAAAATATTTAACGTTGTATTTGACAAAAGAAAAATAAGATCATCAATGAAGCAAGAGCAAGAATGATGATGTGTGTTAGTGTTTCATGTAATGATTAGAGAGAACGTTATGTTGTATTGTGAGTTGCTTGTAGGTTGCCATAGGACTGATAATCGGGGGGGTGACTGCTAGGAAAAATGATAAAAAACGAGATGATTTGGTCACAGCTGTTCGCCAATCGTGTGTATTCTTCATTCTTCTGGTTTTAGCGCACGCCGTTTAATTCAACGAACCTGCGGGGCTCGATTATATTAGCATGGGCGCATAATACTGTATATATAGTAGCCTAGATGTAACAGATTCTCAGCGGGGAAACACCACGAACGAGGTCCAGAGTATGCTCATTAACTAAGGCTAATGAGGATCCAATGGGAACAGCATTAAGTCGCGCGTGGTTTTTAAGCTTTCCTCACAGTGGTTAGTCTTTCGCTCGATGTCGGGGTTTCGGTTTTGGTCCCAACCTCGGTTCTAAGGCGCGGAACCCTGGGCTCCAAGGTCCTCTTCTGCATGCTTGTCAGGGTCCGAGCCTCAGGTCGTCTTTAGACGGGGAAGCAGACAACAGGATTTGAGAAACTTCCCTGGTGGGGTTGTGCTTGTGTGCTAGTTAAGCAAGTAATGTATTTTATTTTTTTGTATTTCTGTATGAAATTTGACGTAATGTTTGACTGATTAGAGTGAGTAGTCAGGAAATAAGTTACTCGACGGAAATGTTGGACTCGTACGCGTTTGCTCACCGTGAATGCAATTTTCTAAATTGGCCACTAGATGGCAGCCAATGACACAGCAATCGGCATACGACTGGGACCGGTTCGCTTTCGTTTTAGTGTTTGCGGATGTGTCCCAAACGGCGCGTCTGTACCGGGGTTGTTGCAACACTGCGGGAAGTTCTTCAGTTGCCGAATTATGAATGTAAAGCGAATGTTTATGCGAGAGGGAGTCTCCAATGCCGAAACTCCAAACGCTCAATCAGTTGTCATCTCAGCAGTTCTGATTTTATATAGAGTCTCGATCCTCACATGCTCAGTTAATGGGGTGACTCATTTAAATTTGGCAGCGACTGCCTAGGTCTGTGTAGAAAATGCATGATAAAGAGTGTCCTAATGGGTGTAATGACATTACCTGCATAATGCTATGATTTGAGAATGTTCTCTCCACTCGCATCACGTGGCTTAAGTTCAGTTCTCAAAAACCTCGGCGTTGCCAGAGACTACAGTCGAAGAAAATGTAAAATTAATGGAAATGTTTGCTGCGTCTTAAAAGTATGCAAAGCATGCAGATTGCAACATTAGGTGGAGGGCTGAGCACAAATGCAAGCAACTGACCGCTATCCTCAGACCTCTGGCAGAGAAACAAAGCGAAGCCTGTTTGCTTTGAGTGGCTGTAATTTGTTTTGCCATTAAGTGACTAACGCGTCTAGGTGAAAGTTTGGCAGTGATCTGGGTGAGATGTACTCCCCCTGCTGATACATTTATTCAATTACAGCCTTCCGACTTGCATGCATCAGACTGAAAGCACTTGGTGGTCTTGGTTGCACACCATTTATAAGAAATGCAAGTCTGTGTATACAGACTGTCTTGGTGTGCGAAATGGTTGCGTGGAGAAGAGTGCTTCTGCTGACGTCCGTAATGACATTTAGGCATTTCTGGGGTCATTTTCATTTACCCAGCCTCATGATGATGTCAATGCTTAGAAGGCGTGAAATGTTTTGAGAAGAGGCACGTAACAGCGGTGCTTCGACAAATTTGGCAATAATCAGATTTTTGCTGTTCTCTTTTCTTAAAAGAGACAAACTCTGGCTGTCTGCTGGGGTGGGGAGATTGATGGAACAGCTGTCTCTCCTCCAGGGAGGTTTCAGGAACAGCAGACGTTTACTACAGCCTCCTGAAGGCCTCTCCACGTGTTCTACAGGGGGAGCCTTATAGTCAATGCTGGTGCCAGGTTTGGTGCAGAGTTATTATAGTTTTGAAATTTTCATTAGTTTTTGTTTTTATTTAGTTTTTCAGTTTGTTTTATTTCAGTTTAGTTTTAGTTTTTATTTTGAGTAATTTGCTAGTTTTAGTTTTTATTTAGTTTTATTCTTCGTTTTATTTTTTTCAGGTATTATGAGGAAAGTGTTGATTTATAAATCTTGAAATAGCTGGGATGAAAGAATGCAATTTAAGCACATTACACACTACTCACTTTGTGTTTAAACCTCTCGCAATGCCATAAACACAGAAACATTGGAGCTGAGTGGAGTTGCTTTGGCGGGGCGATAACCAGCACCAAAACATTCATTATAGAGATCTGCAACCGTAGTGAATAAATTTATATCAACAGACCATTGAATAACAGAACATGTAACTTCAGGTTAGCAAACTGCTAGACGAAACCTGTAGGGAATGTGGATCCTCTGTTTTCCTCATTGATCTGTGACATCTGCATCTTACTACTACCTCCATATTCAACACGTTTGATATTAATCACGTACAAAGAATAAAAGAAAAGTAGAAAGAAAAAGAAAATCCATTCATAAATTGGCATGG
The DNA here is from genome assembly GCA_009936485.2 of Gymnarchus niloticus. NCBI lineage: Eukaryota > Metazoa > Chordata > Actinopteri > Osteoglossiformes > Gymnarchidae > Gymnarchus > Gymnarchus niloticus. Next base: position 14,327,404 of record JAACJT020000064.1, on the reverse strand, counting down.
CATATGACGCTAGCTAGCAAAATAGGATTAACGAAAGCACTGTGCAATTGAAAAGATCATTTTCATGAAGATATTTGTATCCCTTTTCAAGCTTTTTAGATGACATGTTGTGCTCCACTAATTGTGTAACATACGCCATGGTCAGTTTGGGAAGATTTTTGAGAGAACTGAACAACAGTCCCGAATGTGACTGTCGTGTTTGTGAATTCTCCCCTCGCATTGGTCCCTGAGTCACTGAGCTTGTCTCCACTCACAACAGCTGACCAAAAACTAACTTTTTAGTGAGAAAAGTCCTGTATTGCCATTAACAATGGAAGAAATAAGAACAGCCACAGAACCACTGTCATCTACCTGCTTAAGGAATCATTCTGCCATCTGGTTCCATTCTCTTGTGAGTCTATCTTTTTGGATGCAACAGAAATGGCACAAGTCTTGTTTTGGCGCTCTCAGCTCCTGCGGTGATGTGGAGCTAACAATTAGTATGATGGTTGCGTTTCTGAGCTCCAAACCACAAAAGCTCGATGTGCATTAGCCGAGTAAACGAAAAATCATAAGAACACGGGAAGTTTACTGCAAGGGGGAAGGAACTGGGATATGCATGAGCAAACAAGCAGTCAGACCCTATAACCATGGACCCTCAAACCAACGACCCCCATAACATGCGAGATCAGGGGTTGCAGGGAGCATTGACTGTGCCATGGAACGACCATGCCCTCTGCTGCAAATAGTGTCCCTGTGGTTTGTTTTTATCAGTTACATCTTATCAGTTCTTGTTTTTGCATGCATCACCTCACTCTGTCACTTCCTCCAGCTCTTTGCTGAAACTTGCATTGGTGAGAAATAGCGCAGCTAATTACAAATCAGTATGATGTGATTATTTGGTAAGAATTAGCCGCAAAGGATAGGAAACTCTGTCTTGCTGTCACATGACCACAGCTGTCCCAGCTGACCCTGTCCTCACTGCTAGTGCTGTCCTCACACTGCTGCTTCATCATTCACCATGATCTTTCATCTTTCTGACTCATTCACTTCTGGCTAAACCTCCATGTTCATGAAGATGATCCGTGTTAATCGTCATTAACGGTTTATACTTTTGTTTTGCATTTACCTTGCTTATGAATGTTTTGAGCTGCATTGCTGACTTCTCAGACCGAAAATGTTGCTTACTTGATGGTACCAAGCTGTGCCACCACATAAACAGCTCAAAATAACCAGAAAGATCTGGAATCTGACCGTGAGGGAGTCTGACCTCTGACATCCCATCTCTCACAGGTCATACGTGCTGAGCCCATTCTGTATCTGCGGCCCATGTGAATCAACGGCCACTGGACGCCTTCTGAAATGAACTGCTTGCTCCACATGTCACTATCAGAGTGCCGGCACCACGTGGGCAGCTTCCTTCCTGCTTTCGGGGGGCTTTTCTGAGGTGCTTTCTAGTACTGCCTACATAGCTGCATCACAGTATTAGTCAGCCGCAGTGCTATTATTAGTCATGGTGGGTCTTTTTTATGACTGGTGAACCTTCATTTTCCAGCTGGGTCCTTTGGTCACCCCACCCCTAAAATTATAGTAGTACTTATTTTAGCCTGTCCAACCATGTGAGGTCAAACCATAGTCATACGCAGTGTCGTCCTCATCATCATTATGTCGGCTTGAAAAAGCCAGCATGCTGTTCTTCGACTTCAGCTTTGAACCCAAATTCTCTGTACACTTCTCCTCCTACAGTTTTAGGAGTCCAACCATGAAACTTTCCACACTTCTTCATCCCATAGCGGTGGGATGTGCTTGTGCTTTTCTAAGCTGTCCCACCCTCCATCTTACTGGGATGTCCTGTCAAACATCCCGTTTTCCCCATTGACTTATACTGGGAGGATATTCAAATTCCTGCCACTCTTACAGCTTTGAAGCTAAACTCGCCAAACTTGAGTTACACAGTCATGGGGTCACACTGAAGCAACTGGCGATATTTGGTGGACATCCTCGAATCCAGGTTCTCTCCTCCAGCCAATCAATTTTCTCTTATTCAAAGTCAATGGGAGGTAAATTGACTATAATGGGAAATATCACTCATTGAATTTAATGGGAAAATTTAAACTGCTGCCATTCTCACACTTTTGATGGCAGAGTCCAATTAATGGGTGACTGCAGTTCAAGGTTCAAAAGTGGGCAAAGCCTCCAGCGGCTAATCAGATTTCACTCATTGAGTTTAATGAGAAAATTTAGATTGCTGCCATTCTCACACTTTATATTGCTAGCTTTTTCAAGCCAGCATGAAGTTTGTTCACAAACTTCTGCTTCTAGTTATTTTTTTCTGGGACGATTTCGATTAAGTATCTTTTAACTCAGAGGTACAAAAGCAGTACCTGAGACTAGGTTATAAATAGGTGCTGTCTGCTGACCTGGTCTAATATCATCTGACCACCATCCTCACATCATCAGTACTCTTCATTATTAAGGCAGCCGAAACAAGACTTGTGACCCTAACCAGGATAAGCGGTTAGCAATGGACAGAGGAAAGGATCGATAGATAAATTTGAGAGCTCGGGCCTGACCTGCTTGGCATTGTATCAGGAAAACCCTCAGTTAATGACATGTGTCAGGCCTTTGCCTCACAGTTGACGAGGCCGGGATGGCGCTAGCTTCACATGCAGTCCTGCATCTTCCAGGGCAGCCTGACCCCACGTCTCTCTAGCCAGCCCTCAAATCTCGCTCGTATCACCAAAAAAGCAGCCCCCCGCCACGTGTCATATGCACACTCGATTATTCCATGCCTGAAACACTGGGTGTGTTTCCAGCCGGCCATGTCATCCTGCTTCCTCTTTTCCTCCGCATTATAAGGACGAGGCTTCCTCTCCCTCATGAGTCTGTCCCAGCTCATTGCCGACCAGCCTCCAGGACAGATCCCCGCCCCAGCTGACAGCATGCTGCTTCACTTCACCTTTGTCAAGGCGGCGTTCCACTTCGTCATGGTGACACTGCTGCTCTCAACTTGCATGTCCACCGGTGAGTACCCCACCTCAGGGGCCATGCCGAAGCCTCTGGCCCGGTACTGGCGGCCTCTTCGGCAGAGAGAGTTCCGCGACTGAGCACATGCTTCTTTCCTTAGTCCCGTTCAAGGTGAACCAGAAGGGGTGCTGTAAGAAGACCAGCAGCTCGCAGATTCACACTGAGATCACGGGGTGCAGGACGCAGGCGGCCCGGGGCAACTGTGTGGAGGCCGTCCTGTGAGAGCCGTCTGTCTTTTCTCCTTGGTCCCACGCTGGCTGATTCTCACTCTTCTGCTCTCTCCCTCTCTCCGCCACTGTTTCGCCTCTCCCTCAGATTTGCATGTGTACAGCTTATCCCTCCAAAAGCCAGACGATTCATCCCTTCTTTATTTATTGCCTCCTGTCCTCAACACATCACTTTCTCTCCCCACTCATGCCTCCATCTGTTTTAATGCCCTTGCTGGCCTTTCCCATTAGGACCACATGCTTGGCATTATCAGAGAGGACATCCATCTAACTGTACTGCTGACTCAGCCCCTTGTTATGCCTACAGGTTCACTAGCAAAGGCAGACTGTACTGCTGTAACCCAAGGTCTCCTTGGGTCCAATCCAAACTTCAGGAACTTCAGCAGGTCAGTACTGCCCCCTTGACCCCTGTCACATGACAACAGCACATGTATTTCACTCTGAAAACTGAAATGTACTATTGTTGGGTTGTATATTGATATTTTCCCAAAAACCCCATTTTAGCCAGGGATGGGCTGTACCGTAGAGCGCATGAGCACAATAGCCAAAGAAAATGATCAAATTTGAGAGCGTTCCGGTGGAATGGATGCAGTTGCACCATTAGCTCAGTCCGCACGTCCTTCAGGTCGTCTTCAGGACTGGCTGCTTTGCTTGGCCCTAACACTGCCCCACTTTCTCTCCTGTTTCACAATCACCTTTAGAATAATAATCCATGTAAATCTCAGAAGAGGACCTGACGGAAACCTTTGGAGCAGCAGCAAATAGCCTCATTGCCATTGGCATCAAATGCAGCAGCTGACAAGCTGCAGATAACTGTTGGCTGATGCTGGTGGTCATTAGTAGACTTGGAGATTGCGCTCAGTTAGGTGTTTCTTAATGAAGCGCGAGCGAAAACAATATGAACTTTCCTCTAATGAGGCTTCTAACGAAGGTCATCCTTTTAAGGAGAGCCCCAGAATATCTTTGGCTCTTTTATCTTCTACACTGAAGTGTTTGTTAGCAAAAATATTTATTTTTTTATTTGCGAATGTCAAATAATTTAAATTAAGGAATTTTCTGCATAATAAACGTTTGAAACAATGAACTTTGTATTTAACTTCTGTTCCTTGTAATTAGACTGTCTTAGTGTGAGATTCACAAAAGCAGGTCTGTCGTATGTCATTTGGTGTTTTGTTAATAAATCAAGTGAAGCACTCTGGCTCAGTGAGCCGCTGTTTGCAGCTTCTCCCTCAGTTCGTTCTGGTTTCTTCTTCAACTCAAAATAGATGTCATGAGGCAAAGTGGTGTCCCTAAACAGCCCATGGTGTTTGTGAGTGTGTCCATCCCCTTCATGGTGGACCCCCAGCCATGTGCTCTATGTACCCTGGGATAGGCTGTAAGCCTAACAACCCTCATCGGGATAGGTGGGTGGAAGATGGATGGATGGTCCAATCAGATAGAGTGGGTAATTTTGAAGCAAATACATAGAGCAATCACAGTTGAATATGACTGATAATTTTTCCGCTATCACCATGACACACTTAGATTGTTTAACAACAAATCTTCTGGGGGCGGGGTGTCCCTTTTTTGGAGTTGGCAAATTAACAGGAACAACCCATATCACCTTACCCCCCCTTGCGAGTCAGTAAGCAGCATTCCGACCACACATGTTTAGAAATTGTTTTTGGGAAATGGGACAGTCGGGTTTGAGCTAAGAGATGTGTCAGGGTGAGGAGTTCCTGCTTTCAGTGAGTGTTGCACTGTCTGCTTTTCTTGTTCATGCCTGTAAATAACAGTGCCCCACACTGCTGCCGGTTCCCACCTCCCCCCATTGTCATGATGTTCTCTGGAGGTCCTGGCTGACCACAGTCACTCTCATTTGTGTATATATAGCACTGTCGGTGTTACAACAGAGGAAGTCGAACCATGTGAATATTGTGGTGGAAGAAGTGATATGGTTCACTCTGAGCGCGGAGCCTGCATTGCCCAACCATGTAAGGGTGGCATAATGGACAGAATTAGCAGAGTGAACCGCCTCACCCATGAACAGAAACATTAGAGTGAGAACAACTCGAACAGGCAAGAACCTCTCAGTCAGTCAGTCATCAGTCTGACTTCATTTAATTTAACAAACCACATTTAACCGACAGGATTGCCACAGTCCTGGTGCTGTTTTACCTCTGTTTAAAGTTCAAAAAGACCACCATATTTCCTCCAACTCTGTGTTTGAGCTTTTAAAAAGATCATACTTGACTACTTATTCCAGGCATGGCCACAGTGAGCCCAAAGCATGCCAGAGCACCATGAATAGTACACTGGAGGTCCACTAGATCAATTCAATTCAATTCAATTCAATTTTATTTATATAGCGCTTTTAACACGGAGCGCGGTCACAAAGCGCTTTACATAGTCCCGGGCCCAGGGTCCCCAGAGAGTAAGCCAAAGGCGACAGTGGCAAGGAAAAACTCCCTCAAGAGGAAGATCACACTCACCGCCCACATTCGGTCCTCCCTTACTCTCCACTGTTCTGACTTGCATGGCTCGAGGTCGGACCACACTGCCATGTTCGGTCTTTCCTTTCTCAGGTCTGATAGTCTGCGATTTGGTCTCAGAGACAATCGGAGCAAGGTGGGCCTCCATCTCACTTCAGTCATTTTCTCACCATGGATGCCTGAATCACCACCCATTGTGAAGGTCATGCCTGTGACCCCACCGTCACCCACCCCTTCCATCCTGTCCACACCCTGCTGATATCTCTGTCAGTGTTGCCATAGGAAAAGCTAACCAAGCAGAACATCATATTCAAACAAGTCTCAGCATAACTGGAGATGCCTCATGGCTTTTTAACAGTTCTGCTGGACCAGAAGCTATCTCAGTCATGTTCTACTGGGCTGTCAATCATATATAAGATCCCTCCCATCCCTCCTATGAACTACTGCCTTAAGCTAACTATTTTGCAAACTGAGCTGCTCTTGTTAATGATTAAAATACACAAAACTGCATCTTGCTAATACATATATGCCGTTGTGTTAGTAGTTGTTAATTTGTTTTTTTTTTTTTGTTGTTTATTATGACTGGTTACCATTTTCCATTCTTCAGAAATGGGCTCAGGGAGAGATTTGCTATTGCTCAAGGATTCTTGTGTGAGGCTGTGATGAAAGTTTTCTTATTTTTATGAAACTTGGGGGGGGGGTGTCAAGTCAATGTGGTCAAATCTGCCTGCAAAAAGACTAAGTCAGTTACATTAAATTAATCAAGCAATGAAATGTCAGAGGTGAGAACAGCATGAAGAGGTGGGAGGGGTTTACGTTCGGTTTCCACAGGCCCCCAAGCTTGGACCTGCATCGGGACCTGACCAGCATTCCTCTGACAGATGGTGCGTCTGGTTTTTCCAGCCTGACTGGCGCTTTGAACCAAGCTCACCCGGCCCGGCTCTCAGAAGCACACCCATTAACCCACAAGCATCATGGGTGCAAGACGCAAAAATTCCCTTGAAGCTGCTGGAGGCTAAATTTGTAAGCGCCGTTGCGTTTTTGCCTGCATGTCAGCAGTTCCTTCCTTTTTGATCTGAGTACTGTGAGAGTCACACTATGTAGAAACGCAGGAGTCAGAGGCCCTCTCTATAAACCTCGGGGCAGGAACGAAACCCTACGCACTCACCCGTCCACCAGCTCATTCCTGATTTTCCTCATTTTCACCTGCACCTCATTTATAAAGCTATGCAAGCACTAAAACACACATGCCTTTTGACACTTGTGGAACCGGAAGTCTGTTATGACCCCCACGCCACTCTGTAGCTAGCTCACAAACAACACACTGAATGTGTAGTGGATTCATGAGCCCTCTGTTATATGGTCAGCTTTACAGGGTGCATTCTCACACAGCTTTTCTCTATAGTCTCGCTTTCCTCCTTTGCTTCCCCAGTCTACTGACTTTATTGAGATGGCCCCTCGTCTCCATTTGTGAATGAGTGATGTCATCGTTTCATGACAACACCTACTTTCCCAATTGCTGCTCTGTGCAGTTTCGCCTTTTTCCATCTTGTCGTTTTCCCTTCTGGTGTGAAGACAAACAGGAAGGAAGATGAGATGTGGAGGAGCCGGAGCCCTGTGACTGACCACTTCTGCTTTCTCCGTCTATAAAAGATGCCATTGCATCTGTCCGTTGTCACTTCTGGACCGAGAGAGACTAAAGGGCCTCGTCACCATGGCAGTGTACCAGAAGAGACACGCGGTCGTTGTGATCACTGTGATGCTGATTTTGGGGGCAGACGTGGGTGAGTTTTGAGACAAGCGTCCCTGCCGTCTACAGCCGCCATCGCCGTGTTCGCACCCGGCACTGACGAAGCCTTAATTGTGTGTTTCATTACGTCTCTTCCTCAGGTGCTGAGAAGTCCTTCTCCTGCTGCACAGAGGTCTCCAGGCAGAAGATCACAAGCCCCATCACTGGCTTCAGGTTACAGAAAGAGAACCTGCCCTGTGTCAAGGCCGTCATGTAAGGGCATATGACCACTCTCCTTCTCCAAAGAGGCTACAAATAGGATGCATCACATGTTACATTCTGCTGACGTAGAGTAGAATAGAATAGAATACCATGATTGTCATTGCCATCATCCCCGTGGGACACTGCCAAAAGATACATCAGCTATCGGCTGTAAAAATATCAAGCGTGAATATGTGAATCTCAATCTGATTAAGTAGCATAAACATTAAATGTAAGAAATTTATCATTTTAATTATGCATATAATATACATTATAAATGAGTAAGTGAGATGTGTAAAGTTACAGAGTGCCTTACAGGAATGGATAACGAACATTACTATTTCCACGAGTCGACAATTAGCTCCTTGGTCAAATTGTGTTAAGTTGTTCCCCGAGCACCATCTTCACGGGCAATACCAAGGCGTCACCCGCCGCAGTGAGCTCACCCGTCCTGTGCTGTCTTTGCAGCTTCGAGACAAAGGGCCAGCAGATGTGCAGCCACTGGAACGAGCCCTGGGTGAGAAAGAAGGTTCTGGAATTGTAAGTGCTCAGCTGGGAAGCACCAGGTCACGCGTGTTCATGACCCTGTCTCGAGATCACTGTTACACTTCGTCATCTTTTACTTCCTGTCCCAAACTGCTGTTCTCTGGTTAGACTTTTCAGACGTAAATCCTTCACCTCTCCACCCCTCCCTACATCTTCGACCCTCACGGCCTCCACCCACCCTTCATCGCTGTCTTCCACCGGGCAGAGGTAGCCCCACCCTCCTGCTGACCAGAATAGCCCCTCAGCCCCCCAGCGAGTCACCACTGATGTTTACATTGCTCATCAGAAGCTAAGCGGGTTACTACTGCATCAGAACGCATGGTACAGATTAGTGTCTGTAGTCCGGTAAAATTATTGTTGATGTTTACATTTTTAGTAGGTATTTATTATTGCACTTTTGTAAAATGTATTTATTATAGAAACTGAGAAATTTCTTGCGATATAGCAATGTATGAACCATCAGTGCTGGCACTTCTGTTGGACCTGTGCCTCTGCTGATGCCCTGTTTTTTTTATATATTTAAAAACTACATCAGCTTTGAATTCTCCTGTTGTCTGTGTCCATGTATACATACATGCGTACGTCTTTATGGGTTATGAATCTGGAGTGTTCTTTAAGGAAATTCAATAAATGAAAAATTCATGCATTCGCTTGAATAAAATGATGCATCAGAGGCGGGGAGGGGGATGTGTAAACATCCTTTCTGAGAAACAGATGCCACATCAACAGGCCAAGGTACACGTGTGTGTCTGCCAGGAAGGTGCAGGCCTCATATGGCACTCGCGTCTCATGCAGGGGGGTGGGGTGACATTAGTCCCTCTGACCCTATCCAGCGATTCTGGAAGACGAGGTCCACGGGACGAGACTGCAATGGGAACTCCGAGCAAGGTTATGGTTTGGGAAACTGAGTGCCATTGAGGTTCTGCTACATCTCTGCGTCAGAACACAACTCAGCGTTTTCTCACCTCGCGCCTGACACCCGCTCTGCTGAGAACACATGGCGGGGAGTTGGCCGCCTCGCCGAGAACACGCACCACGCCGACAGCCTCGGAGGAAAAACCCACTGCTCCCCAGCACGCATCCACAACCTGCGTAGAGGGCTGCATTATTTCATTTGTGAATGCGGAGTACAGTCTTTAGGCTGCCCTGTAGAAGATTTGGCCCCAGAGAGCCTCCATTTGCTCTAAAAGAGTGACAGCAGTGATATCTGCAGGGATCTCTCTGTCCAACGTCCCTGAAGTTCAGTTTGCAAGCCACCTCCTGTCCCACAATTGTGAAACTGAGATGGACAAAGGTTGGAGGTCCTGGGGACGGTACACAGATCAGTATGTGTTTTTCTTTTCGGGGTTACAGAGATAGAACAATGTGTTTAACTCAGTTTACCAAGAAAACAGAAAAGTTAGTGAGAGAATGACACGCAGTGTGGCTGTTGATAGCAAGTTATTGCGAGGCAAGCCAGCATCAACTGCTCGTGGAAGGAAGGATGAGCTGACAGAGTTGACAACAGTATGGACCTCCCAAGCACACTCCTCCCACGCTTTCTGAAAAGGTGTCAGAAGCGGCGGAAAAACTCGAGAGATGCGCCTTCTTATCGCCGTGTGAAGTAGTGTGAGATGGACGTTTTCCGTCCAGGGGGGAGGCGCTTTAATAGCGGCTCGTGTGAGGTTCCTGTGATTGGCAATCCACCCATAATCAATCCCCCCACCCCATGCAGCGTGATGAAGACGCTTCAGAGACGCAGCCCGTAAGCCCCTAACTTTTGAATCATCCCTGAGTGGCCCAGCTGAACCCTTGACCCGAATCGCGCTGTGGACCATTTCAAAGGTTTGTGGTAAATCACCAGGGAGCTGACAGCCTGTATAAATTTAGTGCAAAGTGCCAATCAGGTGCAGGTACATTCGTCACTGGTCCTACACTGAATCAGCAATAAACCATTAGTTTAGCATTGATGGTGACATGACATAGCTTCAAAGCAAATGCATTACACTGTGATGAGCCTGAGTGTCTTTGCGGTGCATGGGGATGGCCCCCACGTACGCAGGCAGCTTGTCTGAGAGACAGTGAGCTGTGTGCGAAGCCCCCGAGAGCCTCAGAGACACTGGTCGTGGGGGTGTGACCAGCGTCAGGACTGGCCGATGCAATGCTGTTCTGGTTCCTGGACTGGCCGGTCCCCTCCTGCGCTGTCCTTTTAAAAGCGGTGCAATTTGTGCAGCCATCAGCAGACCCGTCAGTCACCATGCTGACCCCGAGTGCCTGGTTCTTCCTTTTCCTGGTGACCAATGCCTGTGCTGCGCCCACGATGTGCAGCTGTGAGTACCTGGCGTCCCGCCCCTACTGTATGATGGTAACCATTAGGCCTAACTAAATCCAGCAGGACTGCAGGAGTTAAGGTCTGCTTCCTTAATTTGTACACTGATGGAACATTTCTGACAACAAATGCTGCATACATCTGAGTGCACCAGTGCTGAGATGCCCAGAAGAGTGGTTCATATAAGAAAGCCACAGGTTCTAGAAAGCTCTATTCAGGCTCTCAGTCCAGCTGAACACTACATCCCTGGACTAAAGTAATCATTATACTAACTGGACTGATTTCACCTGTTGTCACAGTCTCACGGTGGTCAGATAAATATACGTTTAACAGCTGCTGCGTTACAGGGGAATCACCAACAGACAGTTGTATGAGACATGCAGACAGCTGCAGGGAATGAGCACCTCTGTGTATGAGTGAGTATGTAAAAGTACGAGTGAGTATGTATGACTGAGTCCGAGTATGAGTACTTATAAGTAAGAGTGAGTATGAGTGATTGTGAGTACATATGGGCAATAAAAAGTAAGTGAACCCTTTGGAATTACCTGCATTTTTATATATTTATATAAATTTGTCTTAAAATATGGTCTGATCCTCATATAAGTTACAATAATGAACAAACAAAATCTGTCTTAACTAAGAACACAAATTATTGTATTGTTCTTTTCCATACTTAATACATTATTCAAAGATTCACGGTGTAGGCTGGAAAAAGTATGTGGACCCCTAGCCGAATGACTTCAAGAAAAGCTAACTGGAGTCAGGAGTTAGCAAACCTGAATTCCAATTAATGAAACGAGATTGGAGGTGTGGATTAGAGCTACTTAGACCTATAAAAAAGCACTCAGACATTTTGAGCTTGCCATTCACAAGGTGCACTTGCTGATGTGAACCATGCCTCACAAAAAAGAGATCTCTCAGAAGACCTACAATCAAGAATTGTTGCTTTGCATAAAGCTAGAAAGGGTCACAAAATCATCTCAAAGACTTTAGATATTCATCGGTCCACAGCTAGACAAATTGTCTATAATTGGAGACAATTTAGTACTGTGGCTAGTCTCCCTAGAAGTGGGCGCCCAGCCAAGATGACTCCAAAGGCACAACGAAGAATCCTCAGTGAAGTACAGAAAAACCCTAGAGTAACAGCTAAAGGCTTGAAGGATTCACTGGAACTGGCTAACATCTCTGTTCGTGAGTCTACCACACGCAAAACATTGAACAAGCAGGGTGTGCATGGCAGGACACCACGGAGGAAGCCGCTGTTCTCCAAAAAACACATTGCTGTGCCACAGAGCACCTTGACATTACACAACGCTACTGGGAAAATGTTTCTTGGACCGATGAAACTAAGGTGGAAATGTTTGGGAAGAGCACCCAACACTACATATGGTGTAAAAAGGGCATCGCATACCACCATGAAAACCTCATCCCAACAGTCAAGTACAGTGGAGAAATCATCATGATTTGGGGCTGCTTTGCTGCCTCAGGGCATGGACAGCTTGCCATCATCGAAGGGAAAATGAATTCCCAAGTCTATCAAAGAATCCCACAGGAGAATGTCAGGGTGGCTGTCTGCCACCGTAAGCTCAGTAGAAGTTGGGTGATGCAGCAGGACAATGACCCTAAACATGGAAGTAAATCCACTACAGAATAGCTTCAAAAAAAGAAAATCCGCCTTTTGGAGTGGCCCAGTCAGAGCCCAGACTTTAACCCAATAGAGATGCTGTGGAATTACCTCAAGTTCACACCAGACATCCTAAAAATATGGCTGAGCTGAAGCACTTCTGTAAGGAAGAATGGTCCAGATTTCCTTCTGAATGGTGTGCAGGTTATCCGCAGCTACTGGAAGAGCATGGTTGAGGTTATTGCTGCCAAAGGAGGTTTGACCAGTTATTAAATCCAGGGGTTCACTTATTTTTTCCACCAGCACTGTGAATGTTTAATGGGCATGTTCAATAAAGAAATGAAAGATTGCAATTGTTTGTGTGTTATTAGCTTAAGCACATTATCGATACCTGTGACGTAAATGAAGATCAGATCACGTTTTTTGACCAATTAATACAGAAAACCTAGTCATTCCAAAGGGTTCACTTGCTTTTTCATGCAACTTATGTATGTGCAAATATGTTGGAGAATGAGTATGGGTGAGCACCAATTCAATTTGATGAGTACACTGGAGTATGACTGAGTGTGAGTGAAGCAGGCTTTTGAGGTACACAAGCAGCCACAGTCCAGCAGTTTCTATGCCAAGCCAAAAGAAACAGCTTTTATTCTGATCCCGATGAGGAGGGGGCAGTCACTAGGAGCAGGACGGCAGGGCAGCACGCACTGAATAAGTGCCATAATCCAACAAGCTGAGTCGCACAGATGCCAGAGGAAGTCTTGGACCAAAGAGGCAGCCCGTCGTGTCTTCGGCCATCTCCCATTGCGGGGTGTAGATCATCAGATTAATGTATGGCTTTGCTGAACCCTGCACAAGACAGCAGCCGCGTCCCAGCAGGAACGCTGGCGACCTTTGTCTGTGACAGTGCTGTGGGCTGCTTGTAAAAAACAGACCCACAGCAGACGATGAGATCAGACGGCGTAGGTGTCAAATGAGGCAGGTCCTGCACGGGTTTCTCTGCACCCCGCTGCACCAGAGGATGTCCCTCGGCACACGGCCACCCAGCTACCTGAGGAGGGGGGAGTTCATCATCCCACTCTTCCCCTACTCAACTCAGAGCCTGCGGTCACAGTCCAGGGTGACCTGCAACTGCAGCAGAGACCTCAGGGTAATGGCAGTAGTTGAGCAGTAGGGGGTGTGGGGGACGAGAAACTGACAGGTTCCTCAGTACTCCACAGTGATGACCCTTTGGTTCTTGTTTTGGCTGTCTACTCGCACTTCTATTCAGTGAATTTTTGAATTGAATCGGTTCTCAAACACCCAGCATACATCCAGATATTTGACTACCACACCCCCCATTTTGAATTAGTTAGAAAGTTTCATTACAGGAGAGCCATGCTGACTTTGGAGGAGCGGGGGGTGAGGAATGTCAGGGCAGAGCTCGGGGGTCCGCATTGAGTGACACACCAATGCTTGGAGAAGAGCTCGACCCTCTCTGCTACTGTGACACCTCACAGAGGAGAACGTCAAATGTTTCACAATCTTAAACTTCCTGTACAAGCCTGCGGTACACCCTACTTCTATCAGACAGGAGTAAATGAACATTACCTAAATGTTACCGTTAATTCTGCTATAAGACGTTTTTAGCCTTAAGCTGTGGGGCTGTGTCCTGTGAACTGTGGCAAATGTTATATAACTGATATCAAAACCAAGGCTGTTTTGAAAAGCACTTAGGCAACTCTTCCATGTGCACTTAAATAGCACAGGGTTAGGGTAAATCTGGAGCTTGACCCAGGCAGAGCAGCCCATAAGGCTGGGGTACCATGGATGATACGGCGGCTATTTAATGAGTTGTATTGTCATCTGTTTGTTTTATACGGTCTAACAATGTACTTCATTATTGTGGAGATCAGCTGCTGTAAGAATCATATCTCAGTGTGCTGGTCGCTTTGGTTTTAACTCAGTAGTCAGTTATCGTAATGACTGGATTGTTCAGCCCACGTGACCCCTTTTAAACCAGACTGCGGTAAGTTAACTTGCAGGGGGGCATATCTGTTGTTTCCTGTGGCGTTAGGCTTCGCTTTAAAAGCCCCATATGGAGCCTCTGGTTCATTGCATGATCTGTCTCTCGCCACGGTTGACCCGAAATCCCGAACTGGTCCGAATCTGAAGATGACTCTTCTCGTGTTTCAGCTTACAGTTTTGGCACTGCTGTTTGTCAGCTTCACCAAACAGGATGACTGTGAGTTTTACACAAATGCGTCAAATTGAGTCAGGAATAGAGTCTATTACGGCACAATGCCACACTCAAAAGACACAACACTTTGCTATCATATCAACTTTATGTAGTGTGCATAATTCTAGCAGCAGAATTTGCAGGGCAATTTTACACCAACAGTTACTGACCATTTTGAGTACAGAAATTTTTAAATTTTAAAGTATATAAATATGGCAGTTGATTAAGGAATATTTGAGTGGCTTATTTCTGACAGAAACCTGGAGCTGATAATTTCATATCACATTTTGGTACCAAGTAAAGACCGCTCCGTAAACATTTTACCTGTGCAATGTTTTGTTATACAGTGATATTGTACTTTGTGGATGTGGGGTTGGAAGATCGTTGTGCAGTTATAACTGGACTATTCTACAATCTAAAAATGTGTTGATGATAAACTTGAAACTTCAATTTGTGTTCATCTTCTAACTACTTATATAGTAGAGCGCCCCGCTGGTAACAGATTCGTTTGAAGTTAAGACTTTTACACAAAAGAAGAGTAATGGTTGGAATTTCAATTATTTCATAGTGCCTTTCACAACACAGTATAGCCCCAAGGCACTTCATTATATTGTGAACTGTGCTTGTACTGTTAAAAACTGTCCACCTGATTAGAGTGGCACGGACCCAAATCTCTACATGATTTGATAGCCTTCTGAGAGGCAGTCCCAACAAACTACCGCCGTCTTGCCATGGAGTCAGCCACCTACCAGAGTAAAGCTGCCATGTAATGCCAAGTACCATCTCTCCGGCCCTCCCTGTCGCCCTCAGTTCGCCGGCCCAGCAAGGTGACCACCAACTGCTGCAAGGAGGTGTCTGCGGCTCCCTTCAACTTCAAAATCACCGGCTTTGAGCGCCAGAACGCCCTGGGCCCCTGCGTGCAGGCCGTCATGTGAGTCTCCCCTCCACCCGGCTCTGGAGCTCCAAAATACTTCATTGGTTCTTTTGTGTAAGAAGTCACTTCAGAACCCATGACTGCCTCCTTCCATGGTACAAACGGCTGCAGACTCTTCTTAGATGACAGCTGAAGATCATGATATTCACAGCAGCGATTCCTTAAAAAAGGAAAATGGTACACCTGACAGATTCTCACCTTCTCTTGTAGATTTCACACGGAAAAAGGCAAAGTCTGCTCCAATCCCACAGCTCGCTGGGTATCAAGGAAAATCAAGGGTAACTTCAACAAATCGACTAATGAATCCATTCATCCATCGTCCTATTGATCCAGTCGAACAAAACAAAGTGATGTGACACGTCGTGAATTTGGTACCTTATCAGGCATCAGCATGTTGTTGGTTTGCTGGCCTTCCAATAAGTATCCATGCATAAATATTTCGATTTTATATCAGTGTATTTAAATATTTACAGGCATTGAACCTGAAATGGCCACCAGGATAACATAATTTCTTATACAGTAATAATAACTGCCACCAAATTTGACAATTAATCACAGGACTGGTGGCGTTTAAAGCTTCACTACATTTTTATCATATCGGTCTGTGTCCTTCTCTCCTCTCAGAGGTTCCGCTGATTCAGTGAGACGCCGGCGGAGCCAGCTTATGAGCCATCGCTACTCATGTGCTGAATGCATCGCAACTAGCCGCCCGCTTCTCCAGTAAAAGACAATACACGGGATATTTTTAATCATACCTTTGACCCATGGCATTGGCTTTATTATCAGATAACGCTATTTTTTAAATAAAGCTGCTTTTAAAAAACGGTACCGATTTTGCTCTTTACTGCCATCTTCATACACACGTGACAGAATAGTGACTCAGCTCTCTCCTGCAGGGGAATCCCTGTGCCCCCTTCATACCCCCAACGGTTCAGCTAATCAGCTAACCGACAAGCCCTCCGTTAACAGACTCGTGTGCGGGGGTCGTCGTAAAGTACCGTCTTGTTCTGAACACAGTTCAGTAGCACCTGAGGAGTCATAACCCCCTCGCTTTTGCATACAGTTTCTGTCCTTGAAATATCAATATTAATATTGCGTTACATTTTGTTGATTTCATCTTCAGTGCCTCGTCTCGTCCTTGCATATGGTAAGCAGCAGAAACCTCTGCTAAATATAAACACGATACAAAGGCGCACAGAACTGTCATCCTAGTCCGCAGGTTGATGCAAATTCCTCCAGTAAATTTAGGCATCTAGTTTAAACACCTCGTTCCGCCCCGCGTAACTTCACCCACCACTGCTATAGGAAGTATAACGTTATTATTATCGTAACCACCAGAGGGCAGCAGTCATAGGCACAAGGGCAAAGCTTACCCTGTGTTTCACCGGCCGTCTACACCTACACGCGCGTCTATAGCTGTTGCAAAGCATGTGACGAGGAACCGCAATAGATACGTTTCTATTAGAGTTTACACTCATTTCAGTATTCTCTTTTCTAATTTTTAGCTTGCACAATACATGTATAAGCTACTGTGAGTTTTAGTGCACCTGTGTAGGTTTGGGGGGTTGGACAATACTTCTGATGTCGGCATAGTTCTCCATACTCCCTGTTATAAATAAATTCAATATATGACAAATAATTTTCATTTTTAATTAAAAATTTCAGTGCACCCACTCACATAAATCTGCTTTCTGTGCTGTTGCACCTCGTACCTGTACCACTGACGAATCGCACGACGTACGTGTGGCTGACCCCCTCCCCAGTTCTGTCAGCCTTGGCTGTTTTTTTCTGCCAAATCCACCTTGCTGACACAGCGTAACGCGGCGCCCAGCAAGTAAACACCACGTGTTTCACACCTCGCGAGTGCTTCTTTGAGGAATTCACACCTCCGTCTGCTCCGCGGTGAAGTCGACGCACATCGCGACGCCGATCCCAGGCTGAACCTGCGCCAGTTTGGTTTGGTTAAACCTGATGCTTCAAAAACTACGTTGGAATCGTCACAATACACCGCTGACAGATTTATTACGAGCCGCATTACGACGGAGAAGCATTAAGTCCCCTTAACCGATTGTGCTATTAGTGCGCCTTTACTCGGAATTGTTATGTATTATGGCCAGGAAAAGGTCGCAGCGCAGCAATCCCTATAAAGCACTGCGGATTTGTGACTACAACCTCCTGCCGTAACTGGTTTGATGAAAATCGAAAGCCTAATCTGTATGGGGGAGAACTCCCAGATTCAGTGTTGTGCGAGTTTTGAACAGGTTATATCCTGCAACTGCGACTCCAAAGAAGGATGGATTAGGTCTACGTTTGTCTCCAATGACCTTCGTAGCCCATATTTTATTGCCACTGCTATCAAACATACACGGCGTGGCATCCGAATTCCGCTAGAATAACCACTGAAGGTACTTAGAATCCGGAGAGCGCGTTCAGGTGTTTATGATTGACTTAACTGTGAGGAGTGTATCATCGGGCTAGTTTTAATTGTCTTTTTATTTTGTGGCGGGGGGAGGGGACTCGGGGAGAGTCGGTTTGCATATGATCTGATAACAATCTCTGTGCAGTTTCGCTGTTCTGCTAACACACGCACAGCACACGTGAACACAGAAACGGCAGCTTGTTTGCCTCGTTAAAGCGACGCGCTGGTGCTGTTATCTTTGCGGTGCAGTTAAAAGCGGCAGAACGGAGAGTGCGGGTTCACTGCGTTTCTACGGACTCCGGAGATCGACCCCGACTTCAGACCTTCTCCATCCGACGGCCGGATGATTCGCTTCGTCCCCATAGCTGTGCTGCTCACTCTTACCGCCTGCAGCTTTGCACAGCATGAGAGCAGTGAGTTCAGCGCTCGGTGACTTTTTATCGGATTCCTTTCGCCTTTGTGTTAACAAGCTTGCGGACATTTAACTAAAACATATTACAAAGTTTTTCAAGCTACTTCATGCTTTTTTTTTTATTTGCATGATATGCATGAAAGGTGAATGCACTGTGTGGATACGTGCTTTAAACGGACAACATCAGACAGTTGAGCAGAAATTGTGGGTTCTTCAGCCAAACATTTCTATGCGAATTACTCTGGTGATGATTTCTCTAGCGAAGCGATTTCCATTTCAATGGAAAGTTGATAGGGAAGTAAAATTCGTTCTTGGCCATTTTGATGTATGAATAGCTGTCATTATGACCCTAGCTAAAATGTCTCCGAATTTCTTAGAAAGTTAACGTCATTGTCATGTGATAAAAATGCAGTACAGAGTAAATACCTGTTGCATGTACATGTTACCATGAACAGCCTCGTTATAGTAGCACGCTTCTGCCCTCAGGTCTCCGTCTAGGCAGCTGCTGCAGGATGGTGTCCAGCGCCTTAATCCCATTTAAGATCACAGGCTACCAGCGTCAGTCTGCCGTGGGTCCCTGTGTGGACGCCATCGTGTGAGTGCTCTCTGCCTTTGATATCAAAATGACAGAAGCTGTATTCATTTCTGATTTTACTGCGAAGATTTGGAGTATAGAAGTGTAGAAACTAGTCAGCGAGGCGCAGTGAAACTGTAACTTATCCTGTTCAAAGGGATCTTCACACTCAGATGAAAACTGCTATATACGGGGAGTAGGAAGAAAAAGAAACGGTACTGCGACCAAAAACAAATGCTGTCAAATGTCTATAAGGTAGTTACTCGTTACGTGGTATGCCGTCGGTGTATTGATTTCATCTAAATTGATATAACGACATAATTAATTATAAGCAAATATTTCTGCCATCTTGCAAATGTGGTAAATTGCAAACTGCAAATTAACAGTGCAATTTCCCTGATACATACATCGTCCATAACGCCCTAACCAATACTTGTAGGGTCGCGGTTTATCGTGTGTACATTCACGTTTAATTGTAGCAGAGAGCACGAGGATTTTAACTTCTTGTTAACGTTTTTGTAGGTTTCACACAATTAAAGGAAAAATATGTTCCAACCCAAAAGCCCGCTGGGTTGCCCGGAAGATAAAAGGTAACGTCAATCACTCAATCCCGCGTTATCGATGAATGTCAGAGTAATGGGCGTGCATTTCAGATATGTACAGGCTGATCATTTTGCGGTTTCTTCATTTCCTTTGACTGAAAATGTGTTGGGGAACAGGAGTGTGTTTATTAGAATGCAGCCTAATACATTTTGAGTTTAATTCAACTAGACATGCATGAATATTGCTGCATTGAGTTAGGCGCAAAAAACTGAACATTTCCGCATAAAAATAATAATGTACGTTTGTTTCTATTGCAGATATTCCGGAGATTCCGTGAGAATGCTGAAGAGGAGAAGCAACGCGTTCTCCTGCGCGCGTCCTGACTTGCGGTTTCCAGATATATCTGAAGAATCCTATATTCGATACTATTCATGAAGAGAACGTTATTGTATGTCTCTTGAATTCCGTTTCTACGCTATAGTACTAACGGTTACAGTTGACAGATTGCATAAAAAAGAATGAACTCGTGGAAATTGACCAGTAAAAGTGGGTGATGTTTAAATTGCAGAACCAATGTTATAGAAAACTCGTGTCCTGTATTTCCCAGTTGATTCTCTGACGTGGATTTTATACACGTGTCACTGGTACCAACTGTTATGTTTGCGGTGTCAATCAAAACAGACTCAGCATAGGTTTATTAGGCGTTAACGTCAGAAACCGCCCGTAACACACACCTCTTGCCTCAGCGTTTTCCTTCTGTACGTCGCTCTGCCCCCGTCACCCGGCTGCTCCTCGGCGCAATGCACTATGGGATACGTAGTTTACAGCCCTAGTCGTAACACAACTATTAACAACACACCAACCAGCAGAATATCGGTTAATATCTGGCTACTTTATCCATTTAAACCGTTAATAATTTACCCAAGTAAATATGTTATATACTACGATGATTTTACTCGACAGAAAAATCTGAGCTGAGAATTGCCTCCATTTGAAAAGAAATATTAAAAACGTTCAGTGCAGTAGAAACTATATTGAATATCTTGAGTAAAAACATTGTTGGTGACCCTTGCACAATCCGCATTATAAATAGGCCACGTATATTTTTCTCTTCATAATAAATTTTCGAACTGCTTCGTGTTTTTTTTTTTTGTTTTTTTTTCCCAAGACAACATAGTGCACAAGGTGGCGCACAAGCCATTCGTGTTTCTTATAATTCATTTTACGCATTAGTGACGAATGCATAATTTGGCAATTCCGTAGGTTTTAAAGGCTTTTATGCAGCTGTTTCTCATTGCTTCTTGTTTCCCACGCCACATTTTGTTTTGCCCTTTTCACTCAATCAGAAGCAATAAAATTTCTACTACGTTTCGTGTTCTTTGAAGTGTCATCACTCAATATTTCTTAATTTTATTTGGGTACTTATTTTGAAGTCGTTGTGTTATAAGTTTGTGTCGATGCGCCCCTTTTTATTCATCCATCAGTCTTCTGCGGGGGCGGGGTACATCTTGAACCGTACAGGGATGGGCGAACTGCGCCTAAAAGGCAATTTTCACAGGTGTTATGCCGAAATTTCGGCAATAACACCGCAACACTCAAATGACTGGAGATACCGGCGAACATACGAAAAAGTACAAATTTCTGGATTGCATGCAAAGTTTGGGATATTCTATTCATGAATCCCTTCATCTTCCAGCCGCATATTCGATCAGGGTCACTGGGGACCGACCCCAGGCAGGACAGTGTACAAGGCTGGTGGCACCGAAAACGGGAAGCCAGTCTGACTGTAAATGACGTCCAGAAATTCAGAATAAATTCAAGGTGTAGCATGGATGTCAGGCCACAAGGTGGCAGTCAAGATCAGAGTAAGGCACACGGTGGTATGATACGCACGCGGCCGCGCACAATTTATTTTTCCATTAAAACAATTTTAACAGCGTTTCGGTCTTATGTTGGATTGAGACAGGTCTGGGCTTGTTTTATTTATGCAATAAAATTATGATATAACAACTGCACCGCGGCGGGTGTGTAGTCACGTTTGGTCGGGGAAATCCCTTGCTTTTGTTGGCTTTTATAGGCGGTTAAAAAATTAAATTAAAAAAAACGGTGCAGATGGCGTATCTAATGGGATTTACAAACGTTTCATTGATGCATATGTGGAAATGAAAAGTAAACTAAAAATTATTTTAATTTGTTTATCATAGCATCATTTTTATTTTAGTATTAATGTCTCATTCCGTACAATTTACCTAACACTATGTAGGCCTAGTTAGACCGTCTAATTCTCTCAGCTGTGTACTGTTCAGAGTGGACTTAATTGGCCTGATCTGCTTCAGTAAAATCTTCAGCAAGCTAGGTAGCTAAATAGGTAGTTAATTAAACAATATCTATTTGTCTTCTGTGGGGGAAATCATTTTGGGCAGTTCTGGCTACATATAGTAGGTTCCAAACTGAAGCATAATAAACAGGCCTACAACATACTTAAATAAATACAGTGCAATAAATAGAACACAAAAGAGTTACATACTGTAATTATACCAAATTTACAACAATGGCCTGAAACAAATTCGGAACCAATTTGGTGTCAGATAGCCGGAGGTAGGAGGCGTTTTGAAGTTGTATGGCAGATGGCAGGAGGGAGCCCAGGATCTCTCCTTGGAAGTGGTGCCGTGAGCCGCTGATTACTGCTGGTGCTCCCCAGAAGCGTAGTGGGGTGAGTTTTACGGCCCTGTTCATAAATTAATTCCGGCGACGGATATCCCCGAAGCTGATGTTACTCTGTAGACCACCACGGCGAGGAAGACGACAGTGGGTACCACTGAGTATCAAAATGTGTACAGGGTAAGAAACAATGTATACAGCTGTATATAACAAGCCTGTTGTGTATTATGATCTCGTTGGACAAAATATTGAAGTCCGGCAGAGGAGCTACAGATGCGTGTACACCTCTTACATTAATAATATAATTAAATATGACCTCCTGCGAAGCTGGTAAGGATAGGCGGCTGGATGAGGGGTAGAGATAAGACCTACGTGATAATGTGACATGCCAAGGTGTATCTCACTTTCCGGAAACAATATAAGCTAATAAACTTAATTCACCGTAAATTATTACGCAATCGTCGCTAGATATTTTGACGGCTTTTTATATTTTCCCTTGACCTGATAGCATCGTTGATGCTATTTATAGCACACGAGCTATTTATATCTCAAACACTTTCCATTTCCAGCCTGGTTCCTAAAAATAGACGTTTGATGGGAGCGATAGTAAGGTAAACCGAAGTAGGATTTTAAGACTTAAAAGGATTAAGATTGATAAACAACTGATCGAAGTTTTGGAACCTGAATAAATGCATTTCTACGGAAAGGCTGACCATTATGACTTCCGAAAGAGGCAGTCATGTGCTTATAAATGGATCTGAGCTTTCGTCACTTTGCTGAGGAATTCGGTTAATTGTCTGTGACCTTGTGGAGGCACTAAGCTTTAGAGTGTTTCTGATTACTGATTAGACGTGGCCGCCGGCTGCTCGTTCACAGTGCAGAGGTTGGTCCTGTAGTATCGTGAGCAGGGTTACAGTTATCCCTTGTGACTGGTACTGGGAGGACGCTAGTATTAATTTGTATGGCTACCGGAGAGAACAATCGCGATATACCAGAGGTCAATGCTAGAAAGTTCCCGGTGTTGATTGTAATTGGAAAGTGCAGAAAAAACTCTGTCAACCTCATCTATGGTTCAGACGTCTTTGCAAGGATAACAAATCCGAGGTGCATTTCCTCATACTGCTTCCCCCATAGCTTCACTGCTGTCCGCTTATTCTCGGCTTCGCTCCTGCCAAGAAGCAAAAGTCGTGCCTCTGCCACCTTCTTCCCAAATGTTAAACAAAACGAGCCTGTCAAGGTTTTTTCTGTTCTTTTTATATAAGCAGCTTGGGTGTACTCTTTGTCCTTCTGCGTTCTTGTTCTAACCTAAATGTTTTCATATAGCATTTTATAATGTGGGATTCTCACTCTGGTAAAACTGGCTGTCTGTGTGTTTTAATATTACTCTATTTAAATTCTATATTCTGTTATGGCAGGCGTTCACCTGTCACCCCCACAGAGAGACAGACCACCTTCTTCTTGGCCTCTTTGTCACGTGGCGATGTCCCCACCCTCTGTAATGGGAGCTGGGTTGCAGATCAGGTATTTGGGAAATCCCCTCCGCTTGGCTCCCAGCAATATCCAGGCCGCCTCGTCTGTCTCCCAGAAACAGCTATATCAGCTCGGGATCTGCCTTGCAGCCGGGGAGATCTGCTTGGCATGGAGATTGCTCCAACATCTGGCGCACAGCGGTGTGCAGAATCCGAAAAGCCAACTGGAGAATCCGTGAGAACACCTCGATGTCAGTTGGTAATGCTCCACATTCACGCTCCATTATGACAGCCAGAGAGCAACTCATGAGAAACTGACAGTGTTTCTCATGCTCTGCACACGTCACTTGGTCGGCATGCGTTTTACAAAGCCGAGTTTAACTTCGCATTACAAAGAAACCCGATCTGCCATTCCTATCTGTGTATACATAAAGAGGACTTATTTTATTTCACGCATACTTTAACGCACAAAATTCTGGATTTACTGCAGCTTGAGTTTGTGGATAAAAGGACACGTGCATTTTTTTTTTTTTTGCATGTTTATTGTGTGCTTGTGTGTGTCTGTGCCTTTGAGGGTGTGTTTCTGTGTTGTGTGTTTTCTCATCGCAATGGCCTGTGACCTGCTAGGAGGTCACAGTTAAGGAGAGGGACTTCAGGTTAAATATTACAAGTCCTAGGGATTTTCCCATTGTTCTCAAGTTACTGTCCCACACATTTGTGGACAAAAATAGGTGACACTGACAGTAGTGAAAGTAGGTGAGCTACAGAAAACCAGGAAATGTCCTTGTCCTGGTTTGGATATTACAACTGCTTACAAAAGGACTGGGGGTGTTTTGCCGTCAGGACTCCGATTCTCCCTCTGCCATGAGTATACATTAATGCTGCCTAAAGGCGGAGTGACCATCACTGGCTTCATGGGAATATGCTGTGTGTGTATGTGGGGGGGGGGGGGGGGGGTATGAAGGAGAAGCTTATAAATGAAATGAGAAATATTGACTGTTACATATAAAAACATGTTTACCGGGCTCTGACAAACCAGTCACGTCCTATTAAACATTTGAGTTTCAAAAAATATTTTAAGTGCATGGAAATGTGAGCTTAAGACAGTAGTTGAAATTGCACTGTTACAACCCCAAATCAGAAAAAGTTGGGACGGTATGGAAAATGCAAATGATTAAAAAAAAAAATGCAGTGATTATGAAGTTTACTTTGACTTTTACTTCATTGCAACAGTATGAACCCAAGATATTTCATGTTTTTCTGGTCAACTTCATTTCATTTAATATACTGTACATCCATTGCTGCATTTCAGGACTGCAACATATTCCAAGAAAAAGTTGGGACAGCTTTGTAATTTTGCCATTCCTTCTCATAACACTTAAAAGATATTTTGGCACTGAGGATACCAAGGGATGAAGCATTTCAGGTGTTATTTTCTCCCATCCTTCCTGCAAACACGTCTTAAGGTGTGCAACAGTACGGGGTCGTCGTTCTCACATTTTTTCATTTCAAAATTCTCCACACGTTCTCTGTTGGGGACAGGTCAGGACTGCAGGCAGGCCAGTCCAGTACCCGTACCATCTTCTTCCACACCCATGCCTTTGTAATGTGTGCAGAATCTGGTTTTGCATTGTCTTGTTGAAAAATGCATGGGTGTCCCTGGAAAAGATACCATCTTGAAGGCAGCATCTGCTGCTCTATATAAAGGGGTTGTATGTTAATATGTTCATCCATCCTTCTATTTTCCTGGAGGTGGATGGAGAACCTGTGTGTGTTTAATGAGCTAATTGTGATTAGAGAACATTTAACCGCCCTTTTTAAATATTTTCTTTCATACCTGCGTATCATATTAATTATTAGTGCCTCACTGAGATATTAAATACCTTTTGTTTACATCATTTTTTTTTAATGTTTATTGAACATCAATAAACAAAACATGCAGGCATAACTAGTATAATACAGCTTTTGTCTCCACCCCCTTTTGTTTCCCTTTTAGAATTAATTTCTCCATTATTGAGAGTGAATTCTGCAGTGTGTGTCTGAAGTCTTCTGGGGACTTTCTGTCACTTGGTTTCAGGATTAATTTGTAACTGGGTAAAACCCACTATTATCACTTAAAGAAGGCTTTGTTTGCAGATCCAATGCATTTCTGTGGAAAGTGTCAACATGGACAGCTGCCAACACTGGATTGGCTCATTGTTCATTGCACTTTGTAAGGTGTTCATTTGAAGCCTGCCTCTGTGAATGGTACGCAAAACATTGACCTTTTCCTTTTTTATATTGTTTCATCCTTTTATTAATTTGTCTAATCTTCCCACCATCGTTACAAGGATTATCACCATCATTCTACTCAAATTAAAACCTTGTTATTTTAAGACAGAAATTTATTGCCAAATTTAATAGTACCTGAGGCAACCCGAAATGTTTTGATAGCATCAGTTTAGCCTGGTATGATGTCAGAAGCATTTACAGGTCTAGGTAAATGTCTTATGATCATTACGTCTTGGCCCCATGACCCTGTGCTGAATGGATGGATTACATTTCATGCTTGGCTGTTTGGGGGAGGGATTATTTAATGCAAACTACCTGACTTTCAAGAATTTTGTAATGTATGAAAGCTCGATGCACTGAGCCGCTTCCTTCATGTCGTTCAGGAGCCCTGCATGTCTCAGCACCCCCCAGGGTGCTTTTAATTAAATCCTGCACCTAAAACATAGCATGTTTTTCTCTTCACTTATGAAGGGTCAGTTTGAGCATCTTCTAATAGTACGTTGCTAATGAGAAAAAATGAGATTTTCCACGAAGTTTTCATTGCTAAAGAGAGAAAAGAAATGCGACGATATTGATTTCTTGAAATAGCCTACATGACGCCGTATGCGTAAACAAAAATAAGGTCGCTCTTGATCATCCAGCTCATCAGAAGTGTGATTTGAAGGTAAAGCCACCAGACTTGTTCTCTCCATGCACCTACATCGTCTTGCACTCTCTCGCCCGCAGGCTTTTAGAGGTTGCATCACTACGATCGGTACGGTACGTCACACGTCTGGGTCTCACGTATTACAAAATTAGGGAGGGTTAATGACTCTGGCGTGGAAGCTTTGGGATAGGTTTCAAGTACACATCCTTTGGGAAGGTCCGTCGCCTGAACTGCTTCAGCTGGGAAATTAATTGTTCACAGATCAGACATCAAACCCCACCGCAGCCAGTCACCTGCAAACTAACAAACAGTGAAAGTTGCGTTGCCCATTCAAGATGACGTCATTCTACGTACTTTGGCATATGGTTGAGGAACAGATCTGACAATATAAATGATAAGCGCTTAAGAGGAAGAACACAGGGCGGACCAGCTTTTGCTCGGTTCATATCAACTGCTCGCCTGAATCAATTGGCCGATTATTTCTCGATCTGCAGTTTACTGTTCATTAGCGTAACGCTTTCACGGGTATATCATGCGATGGTTGGCCGATCTGCTTAGGTAATGCCTATTCCCCCACCACTATTTAAAAATATTACAACTTTAAGATTCAAGTTAAGCTGACCGTTTAACTCTTTAACCCAGCCGGAAAGTTTAATATTGTATGTCGTCCAAAGGCCCATTGCAGATCAAATTCCTTTTCAGATAAACCCAGTATACCATTAGCCAAAGGACTGCAAACAGATGGAGAAATATTCATTCGTATCTATTCTGCCATTATTCTATTTGCTAATTCCGTTGTCGCCTTATCTCTATATATACACGTGTCCCCCTGGATATTCATAAACCTGATTAGAGTTAGCAATTGATATTTATTGTTTATTATTATTATGATCGGCGCTCTTTGCCAGGTGGAAGTACCTTTCTGACTGGAGCTATATTTCCTTGTCACACAAACGGTTGCTGCAATAACGTGTTATTTTGCCTGCAGCGGTAACAAAATGTTGAACACTAGAAAGCTCATACAGCGGTACGTGGTTCGTGTCCACCACAGACACCTATGACCCGGGAGCATATTCTTTCCGAATTTCATTTGCATTTAAGTTCTATGATTATACATATAGTTTTTGTTTGCCGAGTGTAGTCATTTGACATGATATTCGATATCGGTGACATCTCCATGTAACCTTTCAGCCACTTAACGTCTCACTGAAAATGATACTCCCCCCGCGGGACATGTAGCAAATTTTACTCTAGTGGCTGAAGAGGAAGTGCGACCAAAAAACATGCATTCCACCTTCAACTTTGACGTGTGGAGTGGGTTGCATCAAGTCAATAAAATGTAATACGACCGGTAGCCTGGATGGGTGCCGCGTGGGAAAGTCCAGCTAGGGAAAGAATATTTAAAGAGAGCTTTGGTCCCGGAGCACTGCATACAAGAAACACACGCCCTCACCTTACCACGGACTGGTAGGCAGCCATGACCTCCTCCAGAATCTGCACTGTAGCTCTGCTGATGATCCTTACTCTGCACCTGTTCCTCGCAGGGACTCAGTCAGGTCCGTGTTTTCCTGCTATCAGGTCGCATTGCTCGTTTTCGATCTATTTAGATACTTAGCGATCGATTTCGATTCAAAGAAAAATTTTACAAAAAAAAAAATTGACACATAGCGTTTTCTGATGAAGCGGTACCTATAACTGTTTTCTTCTTTCCTGCAGCAAGATGCTGTGTTAAATACTCTAGCAGACGTGTTCCTTGCCACAAGCTGAAACGCTACACCCTCCAGAGTATTACCAGCACCTGCGACATAGAGGCGGTCATGTGAGTATCCAGCCAAGAGCTACGGGGGTCTGTGTTGTAATCAACAGCAGATGGCGTGGTCATTAAACTACGGGTTAAGCTCTATTTCTGCCAGTTCCATATGATAAACTTTCCACAAAAGTCTTCAGTAAATGTATCTTAACAGGTCTGATTGTATCTAAAATTGTAACTACTTTTGATGAAAGATCATATGTTAGCAAATAGTTTATTTAACTTCCTTGCTGAGACAGATTTTGGTTTGGTCTCTCAAACGTTGAGTGTTCGTTGTCGGGTGGACTCACCGACATTTATGACGTATTCCTCCTTATCAGTTTTCAAATGAAAGGAGGCAGATTCTTCTGTGCAAACCCCACCCACCAATGGGTCACATACAGAATCCAGTGCCTCAAGTGAGTCCCCAGCTAATAACTAAAATCGTTACTTTGGAGATTGACATTGTCTCAGTTGAATTGTTTAAAATCACTTATTTATTTTTTCCTCCTACAGTAAAAGGGCACAGAAGTAATACACCACATCCTCTCCAGTCGAGATGGAATTTTTTTCATTTCTTTCGCTAGCGTAGAGTCACAAGATTTTTTTTAACTGTAGCGCCGGTCGAACAGGTCATGAAAGGAAAGCAGCCTGGCAAGGTGGGGCAGTGACAACACACCAACACCCAGTTGGCAGGAGCTCAAAACTCGAAATAATCGGTCTGGCTCTCCCTGTGGCTTCACTGAGCGCTTTCACTGCAAAGAAGGGAGGAAACAGCTCCGTTCTTACCGACCGTTGCACGAAATCTGCCTGGTGCCGAGGACGACAGGCCGGGACGCTATAGACTTCACCATCCCCCCACCAAAGCCCTCACTGTAATTAAATGTAGACCTCTGGGAACTAAACAATTTCTGTCTCCGGACTATATCTCCTCGTTACACGTTTGCAATCTATGTGTGATTGAAATATATGATAAACTAAACGTATGTTTTCCGTCATGGCCTCGTCTTTGCTGAACTTGTAATTTTGACAGAGTGCAGATGTATCTTGCACCGCTCTTATACTGAGCGATATCGTTGGCTTTATATAAAGCTTGTATTTATTCGACTTCTGTTAAGTTTTGTAAAATATTAATTGTGCATCACTTTTGCACAAATAAAAGCAACGCCCAGGAGGATGCTTATATCTCCCAATTCTTATAGAATCCACAAAGTAAAGGTTGTACTCGAGAAACGTAATTATATTCAATAAAACGTGACTCGATTTTGTTGTGTTCATAATAAAAACTTAATGTTACGTTATCAGGTGTCAGCGTTTTTTTTTTAACGAATCACTATAGGATCTGAATGTAAAACGTATCCGACGTTAATGTTAAGCCTGTATTTACTACTTGTTAAAATCGTAGCAAATTTTGTGAAAGTGCCTAAATTAATGTGTTGTAATGGCCATAATAGTCTTCCGTTGCGCCTAACTTTCCCTTAACTACACAAACAAACACCTCTCCAAAATCAGCTGTTGAAAAGTGGACGGATCACTGTGATAGCTGAGCTGCTACAGAGCGCCAGTGTAACTATGATTTAACTTCCAGCGATTTTATTACCATGGTCGTTCAGAGTATTCGGGATTACGTACGTTCACTGATTGTCTTTCCGGGTTTTGTAGCTATAAAATTGGTTACCTAAATTAATCATGTAACTTAATAGTAGGCCACGTACGTTTAGGGTAAATCCTGCTTGTCACGAAATTCTCTTTAAAACACCTTGCTCTGTATATGTAATATGTCTTTAAAACTTTTATCTAAAACAATTAACGCAGAACTGAATTTAATAAAGGTTTCTGTTTGACGAACACGGCATTATTTAGGCGCCCCGTTATTCAGTGGCCCCAGCATCGTGCCTTGGGTTTCAGAGGACATGCTCCACGCTCATGGCGACGTAGGCTGGGAAAGGGTAATTATATATGATTATCTCAACTGAATATTCATATGCCTGAAAACTGGGGGAGACATAAGCACTTATCAGTTCTGTTTCGTTATTTTATGGGAGCGTGGCTAACTGAAATATTGGGGGGTACGAGTCCCCCCATTCCCGTTTTCCATGCCCCTGGCAACACTAAGACGGCTTCCACGATCACCACATGCCGTAGCAAACCTTTGGTTTTTCCATGACACCTATGAAAGCGTATGCTGCACGTCTAAAAATGATGCCCTTTCTATACAGATTTCATACCACATCCTGTAAAATCTGGTACCTCTTTCATTATTCACGTGTTTGCTTTAAGGAGAACGCACGTCAGTAATATTTTGTATATCAGAAGAGGCCTGTACATAGCTCCTAATACCCCCGGGGAAAAAAAAAAAAAAAAAGATTAAACATTAAACAAATGAAACATTCGTCTGTCTTGATCGTCTAGCTCAGCTCACGATGAGAAAGAGAAACTCGCCCACTCGGACTCACACGCTGCATCGTGTACCTCTCATGTACTTTATAATAAGAAAGACGGCGTCCGAACACCGACGCACGTTTAAAAAACAAACAAATAAGAATCCGTGTCAGAATATCGGAGTCCCGCGGGGGTCTTAGAAACCTGACTTGAAACCTGGAGCTTACTGTTTTACATCTCTGCAGGGGAGTTATCGATTAGGTACGTAGCATGAGTTGCTCCTGCTGTCAAAACAGCATTAAGCATGTAATTGTGTCATTCACGCTGGGAAATTACAACTGCCCATACGTCAAACTTCATTACACTCACCTGAATTAGTTTTATATCAGACTCGCAAAGGTGAGTGAAATTTGCATTGCGCCATCGAGACGACGTCATTCATTGTACTTTGGTATGTGGTTAAGAAACTCACCCAACAACAGAAATAAAGAAAGTTGAAGTGGAAAAACACAGGGCGAACCAGTAGTATCCTGCTCTTCCTGCGTTTGTATCGAGTGCACACCTGAATCTATTGTCCGACCGTGCCTCTGTAATTTCCTCTTTATTATTGGCGTACCTATCCTGCAATCGTGCACGGATGGCTCTCTACATAGGTGGGGTTCAGGTGGCGTTTTGACTGCCAAATTTAATTATAAAACATTAGAGCTATAATACCCCGGTTAAACTGACAGTATATGTTGCATTCATGTTATTCAGGGGTGCAACATCAAACTTCTTTTCGGACTGTATGCCAGTAGAGAGGAGAAAGTTGTTTATACGCATATATTGTTCTTTTAAGAGACTTCCACCGTTGTCACTATATCTATTTTCATATACACGTCCCTCTGGGTATTTATAATTATCTTTACAGAGGTTATGCTCGCAGTATCGACATTCATGTGTTATCGTGGTGAAGGGTCCTCGAAGGCGTGCAGAGGAATCTTTGAGCCGACTCATTTTACCTGAGCTATGGGACATAACGGTTTATCTGCCCTGTCGCTTCTTTGTTATTATTATCTTGCATTCCGTTTTTCAACTGCAGCGGTAGCCAAATGAGGATCAATAGAAAACGCAGTAAAAGAATCACTCGCATGTACGTGCGCCTCCAGAAAACGGTTTGCGTCCGTGGAAAAAAAAACACATATGCCCCTGTAGTATCCAAATCACCCTGTTATCTCTGAATTTCACTTAATTGCTGATAATCGCTACAGTTTAGTTATAATAATACTACCACATTATCTTATTACTACTTACTATCATATTACTAGTGCTATTTTGCACTTTATTATTTGCGGTTTTGTTTTCTTAGTCTAGTCATTTGACATGGTAGTCGATGTTGTCTGAATTTTCGCGTAACCTTTTAGGTATTCAAAATCTCTAAATGTAAGGCTGACCTTCCACCCACGTGACAGGAATTTTTCCGCTGCTCTGATAGCAGCTGAAGAGGAAGTGATCAAGTGATCGAGGAATGTTTTTCCTACTCACAACGAGTACAGCAAAAACCGGGAGGGTGGGGTGGATTGCATCAACTCAAGGAAATGCAACAGGTACTGCCTTGGAAAGTCCGGAGCAAAAGTGTATATAAAGAGATCCTGGCTGCTGGAGTAGTACACACAAGAGCCAGACACACTCATCCGTCTCATTTTTCCTCATGCTAATCTCCAGACCTCCAGGGGCAGCCATGACCTCCTCCAGAATCTACACTGTAGCTCTGTTGATGGTTCTCATTTTGAACCTGTTGCTCACGCGGACTGACTCAGGTACACCTTGTCTTGCTGCTGTCACATTTACAGTTGCAGATGGCATAATTTTCTGCTTATTGCATGTATAGCTTCTTGATTGAGTTGACAGACAGTGTTTTTAAGTGCAGTGACACCTATGCCACATGTTCACCTGTCTTTCCACATCCTGTGTCTTTTTCTCCAGCAAGCTGCTGTTTAAAATACTCTAACAGGCACATTCCCTGCCACAAGCTAAAACACTACACCCTCCAGAGTATTACCAGCACCTGTGACATGGAGGCGGTCATGTGAGTATCCAGCTGAGTACTGTGGGGGTCTGTGTTGTAATCAACAGCAGATGGCGTGGTCATTGAGGAACTCCACCAAAAAAAAAATGACCCTGGCTTAATGACTTTTGTCGTTACAGTTTCCACACGAGAAGTGGAAGATTCGTCTGTGCAAACCTCTCCCACGACTGGACCATCAACAGAATGCAGTGTCTTAAGTGAGTTACTGGTTTCCTTTTATGGTGCTGTGTTTATTATTGACTAAAGCCATCATTTTTGATTCGCCTTGTTTTCTGACATGAGTTAATGGCTCAGTGGAATTGTGTGAGTATATAATATTTTAACACCTTTCTGTTTTTACTTCTGCAGTGACAGGACCCAGAAGAAGCAAAGAACACTTTAGCAGTGGAGATGACCTTTTATAAAGATCACTCTTATATGTAAAAGAGTATTTAAATCCATGTTATCTAGTGTTTATATCTGCTCTTTTCTCCTTTTCTGTACCTCGTTTTTCCTACAGGCATGTCAGATGATGATGATGATAAATTTTACTTTGTCCTGATGTGTTATTTTTTTAAACACATTTGTGTTTAGCTTTATGAAATATTTAAAGCTGTAGAATACTTTTGCGCACTTGGGTGCAAAAGGATGCTTTGTTACGTTATTCTTATAGAATCCCAGTGATAAATGTACATTCGTATTTAATAAAAAACCTACTGACTTCACTGTTCTGCTTTTTACAAATGTATTTTGAAAAAATATATGCAACATGGTGGCTCTCTGAGTAGCTTCACACCTCTAAGGTTGTGGGATCGGATCTTGCCTCCACTCCATAGGTGCTGATTTTACATTTTCAACTGTGAGTTTCCTCCTGCAGGCTAAATTCAAGCATTTGGGCCAACTGACTTCTGCAAATCACCTTTAATGCGTGTCTGTGGGTTGGCATCCCATCCAGTGTATACTCCAGATTGGTGCCCTATGCAACCTAGGACAGGTCCCAGACTCAATCCATCCATGACGTGGATAAGCGAAGGAAAACCGTAAGGTGGATGGATGGATAATCATAATCCGTTCAGTTAACAACTATTTAACTACATTAAAGACATTCCCATATGTTCGTTTTCTGCCTTCTGGCGGCCAATGCTGCACATTACATTTGGGTTCAAGCAATTTTGACCTCGTGATTCGGAAACCTCGAGGCTAGGTCAGGTGGCTAATCTGTTAACAATTTTAACGAACGTTGTTCTAAGCGCTTATCACTGGGGTGGCTGGAACCTATCCCAGGCAGCAAAGGATATTAGGCTGTGGTAGACAATGTTTGAGATGGCCAGCCATCGCCAGGCAACTATACACAGATTCAATCATAAAATCATACATTACTGGAAGTTTGGAGGCGCCATTTACCCTAACTGCATGTATTTGGACTGCGGGAAGAAACTCGCGACATGGAAAAAACATGCAAACTCTACACCCACACAGAGCGGAAATATACTGTATGTTTCGTTTAAGGTTCGTACATGAACCTTTCTGCGTTCTCGGAACACACCTTTAATGTCGTTGTGGATTCTTTCAGTAGCACCAATACTTTACTGGGGAATATACTGTAAAATGTAAATGTAAGGATGAAGAAACCCATGAGATTAGTATTCGGTGTAGCAATCACGTACAGACGTGAGACTGTTGGGTGTAATGCTCTTATGCACGAAAGGACTCCGATAAAGACTCAAATTATTCAGACAGGAAGCATTTTGAAAAGAGACATTTGCCGTAGAAAAAGTGCATCATGGCCTCGTGAAGGAAAATATACTTTGGGGTTACTCATGGTTAATTTGGCTCTGTTGTCAATGGGACATTTTAGTGACCTGTGAGTAATTTCACTAACTAAATACAAATACGGATTAAAGTCAAACGATCTTGGTTTTTGTTGAGTCTTAAGTGACTTAGCTATTATTAGTAGTCTTGTAACTAATGAATTGATTAGCTCAGGGGTATACCTGTAATTATAACTTAATCCAACTCCTCTGCACAGTACGTGTTAAAATGATGTGTAAAGATAAATGTCAAAAAGACAATTGACTTTTTGCTCTTTACCAAGATGCCGAACCTTTCTAGGGAACAAGTTTGTGTGAGAATTTGACTGCTGTTTCTTCCAGAGGGCGCCATAGCCTTACAGTTTTGTTAGTGTTAATTGCCTTCACCTCTGCTGTTATTCCATTGGTTAGTTCGCGATAGTAGCCTAGGTTCCAGCCTGACGATATGCTGGAAGTGCTGTTTTCACTGTAAACTTGGGTCTTCTGCATTCTGGTGACAGTGTGAATAATGACTGCGAGCTTAGTGTGTTTGTTCTACTTCAGTTTTGTGGCTTGTGTCAGAATGTTTTCAGAGAGCTTCAAATGGAGCAGCATTTGGTTTGATGTGGGAATGCCATTTTCCGAGAGATTTGAGCTCGTGCTTCGGCCACAGCACAGCGAACCCAAACCTCCAAAGTCAGGCGTGGATGTGAGGCTGGACTTTATGCCCTTTTTTTACTGAACCTTCTTTCTGCTTGGGTGTTGGAGACCCTGTTGTCATGATGTTTTTTTTTAACCTCACCACATTGGCCTAGCCCCCTCCTGGGGCCTCAGGAAAGGATCAACAATAAGCATGAGTTTATATATATATACATATATATATATATATATGTATGTTTTTATTCTCGTTTATGGCTGCTAAAATATCATTTTTAGAATGCTACTAGAAGGCTTAGTTTACATGTCACTGTGGCCGCCCTCCCTTCAGACTGCAGTGGTCTCTTCCATCATCAAGGCACACTGATTGTGTTGATTATTATGGGATGGAAAATATGCAAATAGGGGGTGAGGAAAGCCTCATTACCTGTCTTTGCCTTAAGCCCCCAAATCACTAAGTCCGCTCCTGCACGCTGTATTGGGTAAGCAGTCGGAAGGTGGATAGATATCCACGGCAGTAATTGTAGTATCCTTCCAGGACCAAATACCCTCAAAATGTGGCTAGGTGTTTTCTCTACTTGCAGGTCACAAGAGTAGAAGTGAGCTGTGAAACTGGGCATCATTTATTGAGAAAAATACATCATGACAGCAGGACACTAACTCCATAGGCCAGGCAGAGTTCAGCCCGACACTTTGTTTTGCAAGCAAAATCCACTGTAACTCAATGCTTGGTTTTACTAGGTGGGAGTCTGTTAAACTTGAGGGTGAAGGACACTATGATTCTGCTCTCTGTGAGCTTTTAAGAGCCTTCTCTGTTACGGAATACAGGAATGAGCCAACCTCAGGCCTCATTGGGCCAGTTTGTTTGGAAATGCACTTTAACTGGTTAAAAGAGCAGGTGAGATCATTTATTAGCTAAATAAGTACTTTGAAAAGTGGTTACAAGCTTGAGATAAAAAAGCACACTAACAGGACCCACTGCATAGTTTACCTAACCTAGTAGCTTAGACAATCCAGCCCTCAGCGTAGGGAATAATGAACTGGCAAGTAATGTCAAGATGCTCAGGCAGAGAAAGAGGCTCATGGGTGTGTCCGGTGTGTGGAAGCCACGCACTGGACACCCCAGAAAGAGAGCTGGTTCAAGCCAGGAGCTGAATGCTGATAAGGCAGAGTGGAGTTTCCAGATCATCAAGGAAAGGTCAAGCAGAGATCATGGATTGGTCAAAGACAGCTGTCTGCTGGTTCAGTATAGGGGGTGGGGTTTCTCAACTGTCCTCGAACCCCCATCGTCATCAAAAATGCCAGTCTCAGCTGGGAAACAGATTTAATGTACCGAGGCGGGATAGAATCATTTTTAAAGCCCGGGGTTACCAAGCTGATTATTTCCTAATGGAATCAGTCGGCTCATGTCATTGGTTCCACCTGCCAATGATTGACAGCACACTGTGGCCCCACCCACCATGAGCTTAGGATCCTTGTTCCTCACATTGCAAGTATTATAAGACTCAATGAATAGCTGTGCTGAAGATATATACAAATATATGTCACACACACATTTATTTGTTTAATCATATACATTTAAAAATTATATACTTCTATTAAGTGGTAAGGTACGTGGCTCACTGATCAGCACTGTTGCCTGACACCTTTGGGGGTTTGAATCCCACTCCTGTGTATTCTGGGTTTCCTTCAGATACACTGATTCCCACCAAGGGTTATATGAATCAGCCCTGTGATAGATTGACGTCCTCTCCAGAATGTTCCACTGGCCATATGCTGGATGAATGGTTAGAAGACGGATGTTTCAAGAATTCTGTTACCTTTATGAATAAATAAACAACTGTACTGGCGCTTTTTCGAGTAGGTACTTGCAGCAGGATAACGTGCCATATGTTAGGTAGACCTCATCTCAGGGTCCTTCAAGAAACTTAACTGCAAATTCAGCTTACTCCAGTCGACTCCAAAGTTCCTGGAACCGAACCGAAGACGAACTTCTTTTTAATGACGTGTATCCGTGTAACGAGGTTAGTGACACTAGACCTGTTTCCCTACCTTAGAAGTGTAGCATTACCCAATAAGGTGCCTGGAGTGAGCAGGTCTATAAACATGCACGCATATGCTTACTTGAATATGTTTATATTTACATCAACCTGCAGCATTTGAATTATCCAGTTATGAAGTGCTGAAAATGTTAAAATTAATGGTTCATGTGTAATACAGCGTCGGATATAGTGAAGAGAAACTCCTTACTTATTTTTGCGAAAAATGTAGTAATGTGTTTCTTGATGTTTCAAAACGTCTAATTGTTTGTTAAATTCGTTTTTTTTTAGAAAAAAATCTGCGCATTATCAACACAATTTATGAATTTATGTTACATACATCCCCCGTGGGGGTGGCGGAAGTGACGTTATACCCCATCCTAAAGGCGCTGCCAGTATCGAATGACTGACACTTCAAGGACGCCAGGAATTCGTGCTGCAGCGTAAGTGGTGAGTTCTGCAACGAGCTTCATAATAAACCTTTTGTTTTTGATGCTGTTGTTTTCAAATGGAGCCGCGCAGGTATTAAGAAACTAGCCTAGTATTGCTGCTCGTTACGTTTTTGCGTTTCAGGCTTGGATGCGGGAAGTTTTTGCGGAGAATGCTGAATAACGTATCAGTCACCTACAGAACAAAAAAGCAAATGAATCAACGCGTTTTCTTAGTTATGTAAGATGCTTACATTTGTATGATCTGTTAACACGCCTACGCATGTTGGATTACCAGAATTATCATAATAAATGACTATCCAAGTTCGTAAATGTGCTGTAGGATCGCCTTACCTCGTGTCTGCCATGCGGCCCGAATCAGGACGGAAGCACGCATGAAACAGCCTGGCGTTTTTCTGAGTTGCCAAATGCATTTGTTTAAGTGAGTCAGCGGGGAAAAAGTCACCACAACGTGAACATTTCGTATCATAATCTACCATGTTTGATAGGATGCCGTAAAACAGTGTACGACCTTGCGTGATGCGTTTGAATGAGGGTTTGTAGGTACGCATTGAGCACGTTAATGTTCTTGCATTAAGATTCCGTCGTTCTTAATTTTTAATACACAGGTTGCTTGACTAAATCTGTACTTTGTTTTCATAAAATCTTGGCAGGAGGTAGTGAATGCTGTTCAACAATTAATGAAATCTAGTTTCGGCGATTACCTGCCTGCTGTGGTAGTTTTAGAAGTTGATGTTCTGTAAGTTGTTATAAGGAATTAATAAGTTGAAGCGCACGACAGCCACCGCTTCATAACATGCATTATACACTGGAAGGTA
This sequence comes from Gymnarchus niloticus, assembly GCA_009936485.2. Lineage (NCBI taxonomy): Eukaryota > Metazoa > Chordata > Actinopteri > Osteoglossiformes > Gymnarchidae > Gymnarchus > Gymnarchus niloticus. Next base: position 14,289,117 of record JAACJT020000064.1, on the reverse strand, counting down.
GTAGTGAGCGGGTTGCACTGGGGAGTGGCATGGAAAGAAGATTGTGTGACCGCAAGTCCCGTTTGAAATTGTATATTCAGTTCTACGTATGCTTCACTTACAAAGCAACGCTCATTTCACCTGCATTCATACTTCTGGCGGCCGTTACTGGGGGGAAGGTGCTGGCAATGTATTACACGTCTTTTCAGGGAGGTGATTTCGCCGCCAGCGATGGTTTAGGTTGGCTTGGATACGAAGCCGAACAATCTTCCGTTGAGGAAGATTATGGGGGTAATATAACAAAGACAGTACTAGAATCCATTGTCGTGAAGGTGGAAGGCTGAGTCTTCTGGCTGCTTCTCGGAAGATTTCTTTAGATTGCGGTGTGCCCTTTTCCATTAGTGTCGTTCTCAGGCGACATTTGGTTTTGAGGAGCGCTCAGAGAGAATACAGAACGGTCGCGCCGGGCTGATCTCAGTCCGGATATGAGATGTCAGGCGCCGGCGCACCGCGTTAAGGAGACGGCGTAATGACGTCACGCTCCGTCAGTTCCATTACACGCTGCGGAGATGCGGCAGGGGCACGCGCTCTGCGGCACGTAGCGCTGCTCCGGACGGCGCGATCGGCGTCAGTCTGTTCACTAAGGGGAGAAGCTGTGCTTAAGTGGCACTGCTTTGTTTCCCTTTCTGAGTTGAAGTAAAGCCGGACTTTTGTGTTCAGAGGGTTAGATGTTGATGGATAAGGGTTAAACTTATTTTGAAAATGTAAATCTTTAGGGAAATATCTTGCACTTTGGGGGTGGACAAGAAAGCTTGCTTAAAAATAAAAGCCAACTGCTAATTAAACTAGATTGCATACTGCTCAGGTTGTGCACAGAACGGGTTGCTTCTTTGATTCCGTTCTCGGGTAGAACGTTTATGTTAATCGATTTGCCTAGACTAGTGCAAAATCAGCCTTCGGTGGCGCCTTTGCAGCAGTCCGAAAGATTTGCACAGTAGCTTCCATTTGGCAGAACACACACCCATACATTTAGGCTTAAGTGCGCTTAAAATTTCGAAATGTGTAACTGAAAACCAGGGAGACTTAAATGGATTCCGAAGGGGTGGGGGGCATGTAAATACCCGTCAGATCTCACGGTCTTTACATCTCAGCCGTGAGATAGCAGCGAACTGTGGGACTTGACATGTACAGACACGACGGTGTGTTGTGGGTAGGGAACGCGTCGGTTGGCTGTAGTGTGGCAAAATCAACTCCACCCTGTAACAGGTGATCCTTTCTTAATGCGGAGAAATGCAGGGTTACTCCAGCGTCTGCAGCTCTGACGCCTTTCTTTGACGGGAAGACGAGGCTCCCCGGCGTGTCTGGTTTAATAAACACTGACCCACCGGCGGCCGGTTCTGTTTCTCAGATATCCGTGAGGATCAGCTCTTTGAGGCCCGCTTATCACGCACAGAGCCCGCGGTGCATTTTTCCATGGAAGATTGAGTGTCCATCTCCACGTGGAAAGAATGGGACGGCGTGTTAAAAATATAAAGGGGGGGGGATACAATACATTTCCGGGAATCAGTCGGTAGCAGCCTGGTCTGTTCATCATAGGCATGTGTGTGCGTCTGTGTGTCAGCATGATTCTGGTTGCGGTTAAGTGGCTGAAAGCATTTCATGAAGCTGTGGCTTTCCAAGGTATGAGTTTTATAATATTTTGCAAGTTTAGCGATTGCTTATTTGTCTGAAGGACCAGGATGATTTTTGCCTACTAGTAACATGTCTGGTCCAATTGCTTAGAAACTGGAAAACACCCCAGTGAAGCATCCTTAGCACCCGTGTGGATGGAAGCAAAATGATGGTTTGCTGCACCTGATGGTCCCGTTTTCACTTGTCCTGCTTCCGCATGTGCTGAGACTGTTATAAGTAAAGTGGTAACAGGCCGAATGGTATTTCGTTGGCGCCGAACTGCACATGTTCACGCTTGCTGAGGCGTTGCTCTTTATTTCGGTGCCTGCAGATTTGTTCTTGACGAGCTAGGTGTGGCCATTTATCCACATCTACTTTTCTTTCGACTTGTAAGCACAGCTGGCGCTGCACCAGTAGGGGAAACTGCAACTGATACTGCTGGGAAAACAGAAGCACACCATAATGTATGGGCAAGACTAGATAGCCTCAAAGTTCCTCTTTTGATCCTATACATTATTTACAATGAAGATGGCATGAATGTATGACCTGAAGTATTCTGTGTGTGTGTTTAGCTTGAATAGTGCCACTTAAAATTGGCATCAATTAATACACAAAAAATGTGTGCTACCTATTCACAGAAAATACATAATTTCAAACAAGCGTAGGCTCATAAATGTTGGCATTTGACTGGTCTTCTCGTTGTCCAACAACTGCCTTTTCCTGTTGCTGATTAGCTCTTATGTTATTTCCACAATTGGTCTTGCACTTGTCTACTGTAAGGTTTACCTTGGTATGCAGGGCTCGCAAAATTTCGAAATCCCTGGTAGCTCTTCAGGCAGGCACTCTTCATATTTTGGGAACCCAAAAAAAAATTAACTATCCCGAATAAAAAATACAATTTCTTAATGTAGAAAGTTAGATATAGTCAAAATAAAAAAAAAGAAAAAAAAAGACCTGTCTGTTTTGGCCAAGTGGAGCTGAAATATTGGTGTAAATCCCTGTGCCACGTCCTTCTCAAATTTTCTCACACACACACACACGTCAACGATATCGCAGGCTATAATTTAATTAGTGTCACTGCCCATGCAAACTCTACAGAGCCCCTAAAGGGACATGGGCAAACAAAAATTGCTTTTCAATTTTCGTGCGAGCACCGGAAAGTTTTGCATGCGTACACAAAACTGTAAAGGACTTTTCTGTTTGCCCTTGTCCCTCTAGGAGATCCTTAAAACTATGACTTAGCAACAGCAGATGAGTGTAGTTCTCCGTTTTTTTACAGGGGGTGGAAGCAATGCACCAATTGTTTTTGCCAAAGATCATATGAAAGAGAAGTAAATTCATCATACACACACAGGCATACATGTCTCTGCGGACAAATCATCATTATTAAAAACCAGTTTGTTCTGCGATTTCCCCCCCCCCCCCCCCCCCCACCCCCCACCTTCCTCCTCCACCCCCCTCCCACACGCCCCCAACCGAGTGCACGGATATATTCTGACCCAGCTCGACTACC